>KV751329.1:3782201-3821957 GCA_001698575.1 Mola mola | reverse complement strand
TTGCTACTTTGATCCTGTGGTTCCTAGTGTTACTAGAAATTTTCTGTTCAATACTTTGCTCAGCCTTCCTAGCGATCTTTTGTTTGTACTTTGTCTTCGCGTCTTCCTGGAGTTTCCTGCGCCTTTTGTTAACCATTGTTTTGTTGTTCCAGCCCTGCCGGGACTGGAGAGCTCAGCCACCACAGCCGTGTCCTTCCCTGGTGTCCGTTGCTACTCAGTTCGGTTTTGATTCTTGTTTCTGTTAAATCTTTATTTTGTACTTTAACCCCTGAGTTTGCTGTGTCCGCTTGTGGGTCCAGACTCTGTACGTCACACACCCAAAAATATGATCCAGATCCAGAATCCGGATCTAGATCACTACCACAATCAAATCACACAAACCTTGTAAAATACTGAAATGTGAGCCCAATATCATCAAAATCCATTTGCAATTGCCTGAGTTAATGATAAACAGACCTACCATGTAAGATCCAGGGAATGTGTGTCTGCCATGTCAAACACTGTGACAATGACTGGAATAGAACAGAAAAGAGAGAGGTTTCAATGTTATTACTTTTAATTTTATTATTGGTCCCACCCTACATCAGACATATGACCATCTTTTAAGGTTAGTTATTGCAATAGCTTCTCACCTTGAGCACCTCTGTAGTATGCAGAAGCGATGCACTTGAATTTTTCTTGTCCAGCAATGTCCCAGCTGAAAAAAGCAAACATGAATGCAGAAACACAAGATAACTTCATGTACTGTATGCAGGATAAATTATTTAAAATCAAACTCACATTTGAAGGGAGAAAGGTACTCTCGATATCTCAAACCTCTCAATCTCTAAGTCCACTCCTATGGTGGCCTTGTAGTCTCTGTCAAATACTTGATTCTTATAATGTCAGAACTCAGACTCATTACAACAACCCCAGATCTCTCTTTTTTTTTTTTTGTTCACTAAACTCTATCGCTTCATTCAGGTGTAAATAGTTATTTCCAACAGAGAACAGCTTTTAGAGACATATTTTCTACACTCTCTTAATGAGGTTTTTTACATGTAGTTGAACTACAATGATTTATTATATAATAGAATGTGTCCCCTCCAGGAATCGCCACCTTACAGTGGTGGAGGGGTTTGGGTGCCCTAATGATCATAGGAGCCATGTTGTTGGGGGCTGTTTGCCCCTGGTAGGGTCACCCAAGGCAAATTGGTCCTAGGTGAGGGGCCAGACAAAGTGCGGTTCAAAAGATTTCTATGATGGTGACTAACAAGGAATTGCGCACCCTGCCCGGAGGGGTACTGGGACCCCGCCCTGGAGCCAGGCCTGGGGAAGGGGTCCATAGGCGAGCGCCTGGTGGCTGGGCCTTTGTCCATGGGGTCCGGTAGGGCTTAGCCCGAAAAGGAGACATGGGTCCGTCCTCACGGGCCATTCAATCTCTGTATTGTCGGAGCCAGAGCTCGATTCGCATTGCCAGCAGTAAGTCAGACCCGTTCCCAGTCAGGGTTGGTCTCCACCAAGGCTGCCCTTTGTCATCGGTTCTGTTCATAATTTTTATGGACAGAATTTCTAGGCGCAGCCAAGCGGCAGAGGGAGTCAAGTTCAGTGGCCTCCAGATTCCGCCTCTGCTATTTGCAGATGACGTGGTCCTGTTGGCCTCATAGAACAGTGACCTTCAGCTCACATTGGGACAGTTTGCAGCCAAGTGTGAAGCGGCGGGGATGAGGATCAGCACCTCTAAATCTGAGGTTATGTTTCTCAGCCGGAAAAGGGTGGATTGCTCACTCCGGGTCGGGGGAGAGTCGCTTCCCCAAGTGGAGGAGTTCAAGTATCTCGGGGTCTAGTTCACGAGTGAGGGGAAAATGGAGCGGGAGATTGACAGACGGATTGGGCGGTCTGTTGTGGTGAAGAGAGAGCTGAGCCAGAAGGTAAAGCTTTCACTTTACCAGTCAATCTACATCCATACTCTCACCTATGGTCATGATATCTAGGTGACCAAAAGAATGCGATCGCAAGTACAAGCAGGCTGGCTGGGCTCAGCCTTAGAGATAGGATGAGTGGCTCGGACATCCGGGAGAAGCTCTTCATCCGCGTTGAGAGGAGCCAGTTGAGGTGGTTCGGGCATCTGGTCAGGATGCCTCCTGGACGTCTCCCTGGGGAGGTGTTTCGGGCATGCCCATCCAGGAGGAGACCCCGGGGCAGACCAAGGAGATTATGTCTCTTGGCTGGCTTGGGAACGTCTTGGTGTCCCTCCGGAGGAATTGGTGGAAGTGGCCGGGGAGAGGAACGTCTGGATTTCCCTGCTCAAACTGTTGCCCCTGTGACCCGGATAAGCGGCAGAAAATGAAACAAAATAAAACGAATGTGTGCCATAATGATGTTTTTCAGATTTTTACTACTGACGTTGAGACCTTCTAAATCATACATGTCAAACTCAAGGCTAAATTACAACCAGACCACAGGATAATATATTTTCATTCTTTAATTTCTGTTCTTGATAGCCCGTGATAAAACATTTTCATTTGAAATGCTGAGAGAGAGGAAGGCATAAAATATGAATGATTCAGTCTTTTATT
Source organism: Mola mola (assembly GCA_001698575.1). Lineage (NCBI taxonomy): Eukaryota > Metazoa > Chordata > Actinopteri > Tetraodontiformes > Molidae > Mola > Mola mola. Next base: position 3,819,399 of record KV751329.1, on the reverse strand, counting down.
TAAATTTGGTCTTTCCTTTCTTATTTTCCCCAATATCCTTAGTTATTTCCTTCTGAATTCTGTAAGATGTCTTGAGAGCATTAAGTTCATACTTCTGTATAAATAATTTGTCATATCTCTGATGAAAACATGGTCAATTTAAGTCTGCTCGATGTCAAGCCAGTTTTTTTTTTGCTCCTTCTGAGTTTGACACCTGTGCTATAAACAGAACTGAAGGTGAATCTGACTGCTTTTGAAATACAGTAATTAGCAGCAGAAACAGAAATAATATACTGCTGCACCAAATTCATCAGATTTCTTCTCTTGTTCTTTAAATAATGTAACAATTTTGCATCTTAAAGGTCTTTAAAGGTATTCAGATGAAACAATCTGAAAGGGAAAAAAAATCAACAATGGAACATACACAAGCTGTGATGAAGGTTTGCAGGTTCATTTTAAGGGTCTTTAGCCAAAATGGGTTTGGAACCACTCAAAACAGACCAGTTTATACAAGTTTTAATCAAATTGCTACTAAATGATTAAGCAATTGGCTAAGGAATAGCCAATATATATAATAAGGAAAGACTTCCCCACATACAGATCTCCGACAACCACCACCTTTGACATTTTCTGTCCGTCCCGCCTTTAAAGTAGATACTATTTTTTGTTTAACCATAGAAATTTTATTGTTTCCATGCGATGTTCAAGCGAAGCTACGAGTGACTCACGGCTGATGTCTGCTGGCTCTGTCTTTACAGACTGATTTCGCTTGAATGTCCCAGTCTTTCTTCAGCTGCAGAGAAGACACAGGTGTGTAGCACTGAAAAGAACAGAATCAATGACTGCCTGGTACATTTGGCTGTGCTCTGAGCTAAATGCTAACATGTCAAAGGAAGAACAATAACATGAAACATAATTTATGATTATGCATTTAGCAACATTCAAAAGTTTTAGGACTGTCCTGATACTGGCATATAGGGCCACGAGAAGGATTCTCATAGAAACAATACTTGACGATTCACAAGTTTTCTGCTGGACACAAAATGTCTCTTCCATCACTATCACTAAGTCCTTTCTCAGTGTTTCAAGGTTTCAAGGCTTCAAGTTTGCATGTGTATGTGAATACTGAAACAAGGATTTGCAAACAAACACTGATGTAAATAAGGACAATGTGTCTCCACCTCCCCTCACCATACAAACGTGATGACAAAATATACTAAATATGAGCGTCTTGCACTGGTGATGTCATGTGAAGCCAAAGTCTGCACAGTAGCGAGTTACCAACCACACACCCACCCACACAATCATAAGCAGAGTTAAGCTGTCAATCGTAATGTTTCACGCTGTTTTTAGAGCATTAGATTACTAATTAAAACCAAACGGATCAGTTGAACATACATCAGTGTGACAAGAACCACCTAAAATTACTGAAAACATCTTGTGCACCTGAAATAATGGAAGATGGAGGGGCTTATGACCTAATGTATACTGGAGCCAGCCATCAGGGGGTGATCAAGGTGCTTTAGCTTCACTGTAGGGGAGTTGTCCTGCTGTCCATCTTTATATACAGCCAATTGCTGTATTTGAAAGCGCCTATTAAATACTACCAACAAATACAGTATGTACTGCGTTCAACTTTAGTATGCAGTATGACTGGCAGTTGAATGATCTGCTTTGCAGTATGCTGGCCAGGCCTGGCTGGTGTCTGGTCTTGGAAAGGAAGTAAATAGCTCAGCTACATTTTTTGGAGAGCACCAATAGTTAAAAACCCAAGGACTTTTCATTTACTGCCAGCAATGACAAAGAAAAGCAGCAAATTCTGGCATTTAAGAGGTTGGGACCAACAAATGTTTAATAAATCAATTGATGAATTGTTGCAGCTCTATTGTATTTTCATGATTTTTACAGCGATGAATGTTTACCTGTGACACAGAAATGTCCCATATACTAGTATGTAACAACTCAAAGGAACTAGATTCAGCAAAATGTGTTTTACATCACTACACTGTAAATGTTATGGACTTCTCCCAGCATTTATTTTTGTTTGGACACACTATCAGGAACCAGGTCTGGGGATCCAATAATGCAGAGACACACAGGGAGCTTTCTAAATTAGTAGTCGTTTTAATAATGAAGGTCAAAACCAGGAATTCAATTATGCAAAGGTACAGACAAGGATAAGGCAAACTCGGTAATCGAAACACAGAATAAAGATCGGACACAAGGAGACTTACAAGTAATAAACGTTGGAATGCTTGCTAGGTAGACAAGACAATCTGGCACAGGAAGAAGGGAACACGGGGGTTAAATACACGAGGAAGAGGTAGACAATTGGACACAGGTGAGACACATTAGGGAGAGGGAGTAATCACACACACCTGATGGACAACACTTGACAGGACATGGGGAATAAGACTCAAGCAAAACCAACATAAGACAGAAACACTGATTGACCCTAACAACAGACACATGACACTAGCAGACCCTGACACACATCACATTATCCATGTTAACCTGCCTCAATCATATTCGGTGCCTTTCCACAAAACAGTTTCATTGTTTATATTAATGTCCATCATGGTCATTATGTGAACATTTTCATTGCCCATGCCCTATTGTTGTTATTTTGACCTCTGACTGATAGACAGTGAGCAGGGGAGACTTGTCTGATGCATATTTTTCTTCAAGACCTTTTCAAGTCAGACTGCCAGCAAGCACAGACAGAGCTGGCACTCTGCAGTAAATGTGAAACCAGCCTGTTTGTGTCAAACTTTGCACGTACATCTACACAGTGAAGCTCCAGCGTTCAACTCGGGTACCGATGAGAGAACCACATATTTGACTGAAGGGAAACCTTAAACATAACAAATTTCTGTCCCAGTGCCTTTAGGTTTTATTCAGAGGCCAGACGTCTATGTTGATAGAGTATCCGAGGGTTAGTTGACTGCAAAGAAGAGAAGTGCTGTGGTCTGACACTGATGGGTAGAAGTCACACATTTCCAATAAATTTAACACCCTGCAGACTGACCACGTTGATCTCAGAGTGAAAGATGGGTTTTCCTTAAAATAGAGTAAAAAAACAGGATGTACCTTTGGGAATTCCCTGATGATTCTTTCTCTGCTGACGGGTGGCGGGAACGCGAACATCGTCCTCTTGTTATCCTGCAAGCGACCTGTGAGACAATTTGTAACAGGAGTTGTTAGCTTTATCTAGTTCAGTCAAGTCCCTTTGAAGTGTGTGTGCATTTCACGAGTCTTGTGTTCTCTGAACCACATTTCGATCAGAGCATCAGGCCCCTAATTCTAATCCTCATTCAGCATAATTAAACACATTCAGTAAGTACGGTGTGTCATTCAGAGTGTGTGAGGCAGAGATGACTGTTAGTGTTCATTTGATGACCACAACCCCAGATAACCGTATTTGTGCGGGAGTGAAAAAATGAGCATTCCAGCTATTTCAGTGTTAGAATATTGTACGTGGACTGCTGCGTTGCGAAATTATCCAGAGGCCGGAAGTAAGATGACTTGACCTTTAAAATAAAAGCAGACTAACAATAATAGTAACAATAGCACACAAAAATTCACACCCATAAAATGCATTCTGTATATGTTATTATATTTATGTGTATCTTTTACAGAATAGGCTCCACGGTGCTGGCTGAGGCTACACCGGAACAAGAGCCTTGGATTATTTTGACAATCTTGAACGGAACTGCGGTCGCACTAGCTGCACAGTGATGGTGACGGCAACGGTCTTGGAAGTCCCTATCGAAGGCAAAAGGCTAACTAGAAAAATGGCTCAATACTTAAAACGCTAAAAGGTGAAAACCATCATTCAAGAAACTAAACTTTAATATTGTCAAAGATTAAAGAAGAAGAATTGACTGAAAATTGGAAAAGTGCAGACAGACGTGAGAGAGTTTGAAAGAGGACTTAAGAAAGGAGAAGTGATAGAGAGGAGAAATTATGTGTTTTAGGTGTTTTATTTTCATAAAACAATAGAAAAATCCCAGAAAAAGCTGACTATCTCAAAAGTATAAAATATAGAATTGAGAAATACCAATAACATAATGTTCCTTTCCTCCCAGAAAGGCTGCAGATGTGAGCTTTAAAAACAAGGGAGGCCCGAGTTGGTCCAACCTGTTTAAGGACTGTCACACATTTCCTTCAGTTTATCCAATTTTTTTTTTCTTTCCTCTCTTCCCAAATGACAGCTGCTTCTGCTGTGGGTAGTTGTTTTATTTGGGCCATGCTGTTTGACACCATGTGTTGCACAATGGTTGTGCTGGAAACAGTTGCAGACTGATGGCAATTGTTACAGCTGGAACAGCTGTTTTGTAGGTCCTCCCTATTAGGACCCTGTTCTGACCCCTGTGCAGGGGTTAAGATAAAATCTTCTGCCCTATCATGTAACGCATTGTCTCAGCCATTCTTGCATATTTTATGCATTTTAGTTATTTTATTATTGTAAAATTGTAAACTTTGTATGTACTGAAGAGTTAAACGAAAAGTTGTTGAATGTTGTGAGTGAGAGAGAGATAGAGAGGCAGAGGTCATGTGTTTAGGCGTTTGTGTCTGTCAGGCAAGAGGTTTTTGACATCCGACACATACCCGTAGTGATGTTGTAGAGCACTGAGAAACTATAAGCGTGAGTGTTCTTAGGTGTTATTGCTTGCGTTTGGGATGTGATGCAGCTCTAGGTGAAAAGAAAATGGTAAACAAGACTGAACTAATACTTTATTGTAATTATACCCATTTAAGTTGCAATAACGTACTTCAACGTGCCTGAAGTCATGTGTCTTTAAAGGAGATGCAGGGAGCTAACGAACAAGAAGCCTCACCTCCTCATTATCAGCTTTCCTGGAGCTCCTACTGACTAGCCGCTTCTCTGCCTTAAAGGCCAACTTTATTGGGTTGTTCAGCATTGAACAAGGTTAAACTTTTACACTGGACCACACTGGTTAACAGAAACCTACCAAGGTTTAATTTATACTGTCACTTAATGCAACTACTTTTTAAAATAAAGTTTATATTACCAAAGTTATATACAATGTAACAATAGTTAAACTTTTTTGACACTGTATAGTCAAAATGAAAAGTTTTGCGTTGGCCGGGAATCGAACCCGGGTCAACTGCTTGGAAGGCAGCTATGCTAACCACTATACCACCAACGCGTATGTGCTCTCTTTGTGATGTTGGAAGCTAAAACAGGTTATCTCTGTGGAGAATCTCAGTCATTCAGGTCATAGTGGGCTTGATGTTTCAGCTGAACACTTCTTGTAGTTCAACTCAACTCAAGAAGCCTCTTGGATGAGAGGCGAAATGTTTTCAAGAAACTACATGAAGTCCAATTGCCATCAGCTAAAACGTCAAGACTAAAACAGGCAATAATAAGAATGTTAACGATGAAAGAAAGCTGACACGGAATTCTTTATTGGTAGCTTTCTAAATGGATATTAGACATTACTGAATTAGTCTTGATCTCACCTCTTGTAAAAGCCTACTGTGTCCCCAGTTGATACAAGAGAGTTAGTGCCACCAAGACACCAAGGGTGTCAATACAAATAGGATACTTAGGGTCAGTCGTTCATACAAGAAATATTTCAAAATATACAAATCAGTAGTAAATTGTATCATCATGTAGGTTACGGTTGTTTCTGCTGTAATATTCAATCTTCAAAACACCAATGAACCACAGGGGCATTGCTGTCGTGTCGGAAAGGAATACCCGTCTGTGTCTGCGTCCAGACTCTACTGAAGCTTTGACGGAAATAAAGAGAGCAGAAATTCTTCACCAGTAATGTTGTAAATGTAGAAATCACTGCTGATGACCCACAGTCGACTGTTGCTGATCAGCTTTTTGCCAAACTGTGGTCACCTGTTAATCTTAGCATGCTCGTAGGTGGTGCATTACATTTCTGACTGACGTAAGCAAGGCCACTTTTTAACACCGGGATAAATTAATGATAACTTATGATGAGAATCTACAATTGCATCTTGATATGTACAATTATTTCTTTATAATCACAAAAAGTATATATATAAAAAAAAACAAAACAAAAAAAAAACACTAAATAGAGTATTTTTAGTGCATGTGCCCCTGGCGACAGGACAGCACGGTCAGGACTTCTAGATTTCTCTAACAATATATTAAGCAAGCTTCTAACGTTTTATGTGCGGAAACCTCCATACCCTGCACAAACCTGGGCTCTGGGGGTAGTATTTGGGGCAAAATCAGCCAAGTTTAGGGGAGAGGCCATCTTGGGGATCAATGAAGAGAGATCAGAAATTTAAAGAAATCAAACTGGTCTGAAATTATTATGCTAGCACACCAAAAGCTGGTTGGCATGTCGATTTTATTTATATAGAGCCAATTTACAATAAAAGTCATCTCGTTCGTTCGTTCGTTTTCTGCCGCTTATCCGGGTCCGGGTCAGGGTCCGACAGTTTGAGCAGGGAGATCCAGACGTTCCTCTCCCCGGCCACTTCCACCAACTCCTCCGGGGGGACACCAAGACGTTCCCAAGCCAGCCGAGAGATGTAATCTCTCCAGCGTGTCCTTGGTCTGCCCCGGGGTCTCCTCCCGGATGGGCATGCCCGAAGCACCTCCCCAGGTAGACGTCCAGGAGGCATCCTGACCAGATGCCTGAATCACCTCAACTGCCTCCTCTCAACGCGGATGAAGGTCTAAACTAACTTCCTTTATTATAAGTTTATTGAGTTATTAATTACAAGAGACCCAGTATGCCTCCATGAACAAGCACATTGTGACAGTGGCATGGAATAACATCCTTTTAAGAAAGGAGAAGCCAAAGTGCAGACCCTGACTCTAGGTGGGTGGCCATCTGCTTTGACCAGTTGGGTTGAAAGAGTGACAGACAGACAGACAGACAGACATACAGACATGCAGCAAGACAGAGAGAACTTAGGAGAGAGAGCCAGGTGAAACCCCCCCCCAAAAAACAAGGTTAATTACAAGCCAAGACTCTTGGTTAGATGAAACCAGCTCAGGTAGCGTATAGTTTTTATTTTAATCTGTTCAGTGTGTGATATTCATCATGACCACCTACAGCTTGTTTCTGTAAACCTGTTCTTTGTCTTGTATTCCCTTCTTTGTCTGACACAAAAATATCACACTTACCTCCAAAATACCTAATTTCACAGACCTGTAATTGGATAAATTAATAGTCATTAGTTCCATCATATGATAATTAGCTCATGCAAAGTGTGGGGGCAGATGAAGCCCAACACCTGCCTGTGGTTAATTATGCTTTCAGACCTTTTAGGATGAAGAGGAATGACCAACTCATCTGATGTAACACAGAGAGAGGAGGGGTTATCTCATGAAAATGTGTAATTCCATATTAAATACAGCCTTTTGTGTTCCAATACTTTCCTCTTCCTTTTGCACAGAAGTGTGCTTCATCAGAGGACATTACAGTCTGACGGCTGCTTCATCAAACATTTCTCGCTTCATCTGCATTTCTAATGGACGGATGGATGGATGGATAACTCATTGAGTGGAAATCTGGTACAATAAATGCTACAAATCTTGAACAAAAACAAAGAATAAAAGTAAAAACTGGTAAAGCTTACAGTGTAAAGTCATAGTGAGTTATTTAAGAAACAAGTTGCACCAGGGACAAACAGAGTTCTTAAATTTATTAGTTCTGCATCTTGACAGATAGTATCTGAGACACATGGAAGCTATGTGAAGTCCCAAATGAAAGGGTGGCTTGAGTTGACCAGAATCTTCTGGCTCTTTTTCAGAGCCCTGACCTTATATAGGTGGGACAAGTTATCAAGGGTCATCCCTTCAATCATGGGCCACACTTTTACCATGATGAAATAAATGAAAAAAACGCAATAATGTATTTATTACAAGAACTATAACTCTTAAATATCACTGCTGTTTAATGAAGCCTTTATTAACATTGAGCTTTTGTGACATAAATTAAATTTAGCATTCTCAAATATATGTAATGAAAAAAAACCCCAAAAACTTACTTTAAAAATTAGCTACCTTTAAATTTTGAATTTAGTGAAACTAGAAAAAATGAATTCTGCCCAGGGAATCTAGCGGTAAAGCTGTTTAAATTCAAATACATGTTGGGATTAAACTATGCGTGGCGGGCGGCTGTGGCTCAGATGGTAGCGTGGTCGTTGAGTGATCGGAAGGCTCCTGGCAGACCCTGCAGTTAACATGTCTAAGTGTCCTTGAGCAAAACACTGAACCCCACATTGCTCCTGATGCTGCGCCATCAGTGTGTGACTGGTTAACGCTCCTGATGAGCAGGTGGCACCCTGTGAGGTAGTCACTGCCACCCGTGTATGAGTGTGTGTGTGAATGCTTGTAAACCTGTAGTGTAAAAGCGCTGGGTGGCGCTGGGAAAAGCACTGGGTGGTCAACAATGACAAGAAAAGCACTATATAAATACAGAACATTTACATTTTCCACATTTGGTATATATTTGAAGCAAATTGGTTGAGTTTTGGCTACATTAGGATTGTTTGAAATTTTGCCTTACGTTATAAAATGGAAATATGACCTAATCAAAATGGAATCGGTTGAAGTCATTGCCAAGAACAACTCTGGAAAAAAATTCTGCATGATGGTAGACTGCTAGCTCACTGAAAACAATGGCTCCTCGAATACCAACACCTTTGCAGCGCAAAACCACGGAGAAACCTTTTCACAGCGATCTCCTGCTTGACCCACTACCCTTTTCTGCAGGTCCAGTCAAACGTGCAGACCACTCCACTCTTCCAAGCCATTATTACACAAATGTGCAAAATACTGACCTGTTTAACTTTACAATTTGCAATAATGTGCAATATGTACTGTGACACTTTCATATTTATTAAGTCAGATAGTGAGAGTGCTCTGTATGAAGCTCTTATGCAGTATGTATCAAACTGTGTACTTCCAGATGTTAAACTACTCTCATATTTTGCACATTGCAACTGCCCAATAGATAGGATCTGCTGCCTGTAGTCATCTTTAATTGAGACAACTTAGAGAAAGTCAGTCTGTGGCCAATTTTTTTAGTCACTTGTACAGAGGGAGGTTTTTAATATTTAAACAATCATTAAGAGCAAACCTCAGCTCCATTTCCTGATAAAAAAAAAAACAAAAAAACATCATACAATAACTGAGAGGTTTTTAATGCCTCAAAAAGCTATTACAGTAGTATTTTGAAGGTCAACCAGGCTCAGAAAATTTAAACTGCGTTTCTGCTTTGATATCCATGAAATGTGAATGTCACATCTCATGACAGAGTGGAAACATGTTGATGAGGGCTAGCTCATAAAATGTGACAACACACCTGGCTGTGTCTAATTCGGTCTTCTGCAAGTCTGCATGTCTGATCATACCCTACACCCCCACCCGCACATTACCCAGCCTACCCTGTGCCCCCGCCCACACACAATCCCAGGTATGGATACTGTTACAGCAGTAATTAAATTAGACCCAAGTCACAAGTTAACAAAGCCATTACTGATTAAAGAAACTTCTGTTTATCAATCATTAACATTTTTCTTAGGTTTTTAATTCCGGCATTATTTGACAGTAACAAAACAAAATAAAATATTTTGGAAACACATCAAAGCCTAACTACTTTTTTTTTTTTTTTTCCACATAAAGTTTTTATTCCAAAAAGCAGTGCGAACAAGCCTTTACACATTCTATGGGAACAAGAGGAGGAGCATTAAAATCCTCCATAATTTGAACATTCATTTCACAAAAATAACAATTCAATTATTCTCAAGCAGGTAACAAAAGAGCTATAAATGACTGGAGATATATGCACAAAATTAAAACAAAAATCATCATGGCAGTACACAGGTCCTGATCAGTTGCTCTTCTGATGAAATCACTGCTCCATCAAGTGAATTTATACGTGTGACTGTTAAGGAAATTGACTTTTGGCCACAGTAAAAAATACAGTTAATGTATGCTAACTCAACATATTTACATATGTTTGTACGAGCTTGACTAAAATCAGTTCAGTAAAATAGTCTTCTACAATGTATGAATGATGGTTGAATCAATAGCAACAACACTGGAATATTCATGATGGTAACATCTATGCAGGACCCCTGTGACCTTGCATAGGATAAGTGGTAGAAAATGGAAGGTTTAGGAGCCTAACTCAGCATTTCCGGGCAAAGGCAGGGTCACCGTGGACAAGTCGCCAGTTCATCACAGGGCTATCATATAAAGACACACAACCATCAACACTCACATTTAAACCTAAGGGTAATTTACCTAACCCCCAGTTTGCATGTTTTTGGACTGTGGGAGGAATCCGGAGAACCCCCGAGAGAACCCACGCAGACACAGGGAGAATATGCAAACTCCGCACAGAAATGCCCTGACCCGGGAATCGAACCCAGGACCTTCTTGCTGTGAGGCGACAGTGCTAACCACTGCACCAATGTGCCGCCAATCAAATACTTATTTCACTCAATAAAACTTTTATTTTGTGTGTTTTTTATCCGTTTTCAACTGATATTTTGTCTATTGCCATAATCAGTAAAAAACCATAAAAATTTGAGTCCGCTAATTTCTTTGTAAGTAGGCAAACTTTCAAATTTAGCAGGGGATCAAATTATTATTTCCCCCACTGCATATTGAAGTTACAGCAGCTTCATGTTTAATGAGGAATAAAATGTTGAGATGGCCTTCGATGAAAAAAAAAAAAAAAAATTACCCTATAACCTTCAGTGATTACTGACCAGAGCCGTAACTGGCTGTAAAGGATATGCGTCATAGTTGAGTTTCTGGGTGAGAACTCCTGTCAAGATGAACTCAGCATTGTGGACATCTGGACAACAGAGAGAGCAGATATCAGAAACACAAACTCTACAAGAACAAGATGGAGTTCATTTGGTCATCATTCTCTATTATTTATTTTTAAAATCTGTGTGGAGTCCTTTGGAGCAATTTCTTGAAGAGCTCCCTCTCTTGTTCGTACTGTGAATGTTACAAGCACATTGATCATTATGCCACTGGTTTCACTTTATTTGATTGATTGATATTTGGTGCTGGTAAAACCAGCCTCAAAGGATCATCTTTTTTATTTTTTTTGGAGGATCCTGGAAGCTAGTGTTGTCAGAGCAATCTAAAAGTCTTGTGATACCCAAAGAGGGGTAACCAAACTGTATTCCTGTATTCAGAAACTTGTCAGCTAGGTTGACCTGCAACCACAAAGTTACTATCTCAAAAAGTCCCTGATGTACACACAAACAGCAGCCGCAGCACAGCAGGAGATGTCGGGCTGTCACTCTGTAAGTGTCTGATCGCCTGATCAATTTCAGATTCAACTGATGTGGACAGGACTCATAGTAATGGAGATATGACTGAAAACATAATTTTAATGAAAAAATGTTGAAAATGAGCTCCAGATCTAATAGTTATACTAATATACAAAAGTTTGAAGATCCAGCCTCCAATAGTGCTACTGTGCTGACATTAAGGATCTGCTGCGATGGCAGTGTCTGGATTGATGGAGTTTCCCTCAGCATCTGAAATTATGGGGGCATCTTCCCTGATTTGACATTTTCTCACTGCTAATCATAGCCTCCTCCTCCTCAGTTTCCTCATAGAGGGCAGTGATTGGACACTGCAGACATCAAATCAGTGAGGAGCAGAATCATTACAAAACAAAAGTTTCATGACAGAGTGACAACAAATGATTAAACTGTGGTGTGTTACTGCAGGTTTTAGATCTGGTGTTCTGGTTCATCATTTAGTTTAACTGTGGGTAAACAAAAACCTAAGAAGCAAAGGACAACTTTCTTAATATAGAAAAGAATTTCCTACAATAGTTTTATAAAAGTTCAATTACATTATTATTATTATTCCTATTTTCTATATTATAATTATTGTATTCCATACTCATACAGAAGACTTATTGTGTGCGTCTTACCAATGTTTTTGGAGAAGTATTCTCTACAGAGGTGGAGGTCATTATCACAGGAAATTAAAATGATCTCTGGAAGGTTCTGAAACAAAAGACCAACATTTAATAGTCTGCTGTTTATCATTCATGCTTATTGGTGAATGTTTTGAATTAAAAATTATTATTATCACCATCACACCTGAAACGCATGACCAACAACTGGTTATAAGGTCTTCAGTAAAAATTTAATCAGAAGTTATTTTGCTCACCACACTTTGTTGTATTAAAATAGTTATAATAAAAAGGACATAAATTTGAGAGTGGACAGGTGCATTAAAGAATTGTCAAGGACCTTGTTCTGTTTATGCTCAATAATCTTCCTGTAGGAGGGTTGTTTGGCGAGCAGCTTTCCTCCAGCACTCTCCAGGATACACTTCATGGTGCCGAGGCTGGGGCAGATCCCTGGGGTGAGGTAGAAGTACTTCCCCTGTATCGCACATCACAGGACAGACGGACACAGAGCGACAGCAAGCCAGTAAAGGACAGGAACAAAATCTATTCTTCAGAACAAAGTTCATTAATGTTTAAACAAATGACACATTAGAATGAGAATACAGTATAGATACAGATAAATGCTGTAATGCCACTAGTTTCAGTGTAAATGTGTTAAAGAGTGAAACTGGTTTACCTTAAAGAGTGGTGCACTGTTGGCCCTCTTTAATGATTCCTCCAGACTGAAGCCAAACAACACCTCTGCCTCTGCATCTTGCAGAATATAACTGTGCTCCTCTGCAACACACACACATCCAGTAGGGTCTTAATGGCTATTAGAACTGCAGGTGGAATAACTTTAACATCACAACAGCATAGAAGAAGATAGAAGAATAGAGAGTTTGTAGATAGATTTCCTGTAGTTTCAGTCCTTAATAAACACAAAATCACTCACATACCTACGAACATCTGGCTCCTCCAGCTTTCCTCCAGCCAGTCTGGATTGACAATGTGTTTAACTACTGACATGGCAGTGAGGAACTTGACAGTACGAGTCACTTTACTGGCTATCAGGTGAGTGACTTTCTGAATGTTATCTGCTACTTCTCCACCCAAAGCATATAACCTCTGCAGGGAGAAAACAAAAGACGCACGCCGTCAAACCATGTTATAGAGTCTTAGAGAAGCTTAGAGTTTGAAGAAATTTTGAAAAACGAATGACTGATCTCATTAAAACACTTTAGTTACCAAATGAGAAAAACATCAGCTCTGTGTTTGATTACTAGTCTGGCCTGAATAAATTAGATGTTTTTGCACAATGTGAGATTACCTTTGTGTACTGCTGCACCTGTGTGGGCTCAAAACCTGTGAACATGACTTGAGGAGTAGACTCTGGAGGAAGTTTCTTATTGGGGGACTGGATCTCTTCCAGTCTACACAGACAGAATTGCATTATTACATGGCAACCTGGTAATCTTTGATTCAAATCTAATGTTTTATATTCGCCAGCAACTGCCTGCACTGACCTGGCCTTCTTGTTTGCAGGTTGGTTGTTAGAGTCAGTCATCTTCTCCTTCTTGAGCAGCTGGAGACTCTGGACAGCAGAAAAACAGTATAGATAAACAGATCAGTGACATGTCTACGGCTGTTATTATCATTGTGGTTGTGTGTTATCTCTGGTCAATGCAGACTGCCGCCCTGCTAGAAACAACTCTGAAGTTTTTGCCTTCTAAAAGGAAATTTTTCCTCACCACTATCATAATGTGCTTGCTCATGGGAATGTTGGGTCTCTCTTCTTTAATAAATAAATTAATGAATAATAAAAGACTTTGGTCTTGTCAAATGTCAAGAGATGACTATTGTTGGAAACTGGTGATACATATAGAAAACTGACTTGAATCACACCATACACTACAAGATATTTATTAAGATCATATCATCAGAGGAAGCAATGCACAAAATCTGGAGTGCAGGGAAGGAAGAAATCATGTAACACTGGTGGGCTATGATGAAAAGCCCCTGCCAGGCAAAAAGTGAACCTGCACAATGACCATGACCACCAAAACCTAATCAATTCATTTTAGGTCCAAAGTGAAAAAAAATCAATCAAAGCATTCCTGGTATATTGTATTCACTAGAGCAGAACAGATGACCTCAAAATACCAAAATCTAGTCATTTTATCTCTGAGTCCATGTGGACATTTGACCCAAAGAAATCCCCTTGTGTTTCTGCAGCTACACACTAACTTTTGACTAATGTACTGTGTTCTGGATGTTTGTGTTACTCATGATGCAACCGAATAAATACAAATGATCCCGTGATCAAACTCAAAACAATAACACAAGGTGAAATGATGCTCTGCTGTCAGTCTAAATAAAATATTTGTTAGAGTCAAGCAGAAGAGGTCACTTATGATGGTGTGATGTTTATGACAACAAATAGTAGAAGTGTCAAGCATTAGAGAGTGAATTAACAAACTAACCGCCACTGCTTCCTGAGTTACTTTTATTGGCATTTTCCAAGCAGCTACAGAGAAAAAGAAATTCAAAAGTTTAATTTACACAAACACACGCACAAGGCACAAAAGGGAAAAAGCATTGAGCTTAAAGTAATTTCCATACTATCAAGAATGTAAATCTATCAAGTAAAAATACACTTTCTTTTAACATCACTAACTGTCCCATCATCTTTTCCACTCATGGTATATTCCGCCATACATACCCAGCAGGTTCTGGACCAGCTGTGGGTTAGGCACAAGTGGTTCAGGGTGTGTGTAGATGGAGTATCTGCTGTGCTGAATCTGTCTCAGGGCTTCAAAATTACCCAGCATTATATCGCACAGCCACTGGGCGTTCACACAGGGGATCTTCCACTCCTTGGCCTTCTCATATTTAAACCCAACAGGTCTAGAGAGAGAGAGATAAGTGAGGTTATCAAATCAGTAAAACAGTCCTGCACTAGCCAAAATGGCTTAATAGTACGAACATTCAGAGCTGTGGTGCAAAACGTCATTATATTATTATGAGAGGTTCTAAGGTGAAATCTTGCTTAATAAAACTTTCTATTATACAGCAATTACACATATTTTATTGCAAAAATCATTAATTGGCAGGAGGCCCAATGAGTCACAGTAGTCCTTGTGATAATTAAACATTTTGGCAGCCCAGCGGCATCCAATTTTTGCTTTTATAGAGTTGATGATTCTGATTGTAATCCTGACAGAAGGGAGGTCATCCTGCAAAGCTGTGTTTTTGTGGTTGGGAGTCTTACTCTTTACAGATGAGGACAGTGTTGCTATGACATAGATATCCAGTGAATCTAGCACCGGTCAGGTAGGCCATTAACTTCAGGTCATCCCTGTCAGCATCCACAAAACCGGTCACTGAAATGATCTGAGAGGAAAGACAGTGAGAAAAATGATGGATAACAGATGACAAGTGAATGTCATGAACGTGCAATTGTTAGTAAAATACCACTTTTGTTTCCTCCTTCTTTTGTCTTATGCCTGTTTTTATGTGAAGCACTTCATTCTTTTATCTATCTGTTCTTAAATACTTTGGGCTGCATTTCTTCTTCCTCTTATTATAATGTTAGTATCAAAGGATACTGGAGTTGATGAACATCTGCCAGAACAGCAGTGCAGAAGATCTATACAATCAGGAGAGCTTCAGAGCAAGCCCAAAGATCTGGTACCCATTCAGCATTTGACTAAAACTTACATTTCTGAGTTATGATGTGAAATGATGGCCATAAAATCATTATCATGTCACATTTAAATTGATCTTTGGGATATAAAATGTCAGTTTCCTGTAAGAATTGTTATTGTGCATATTGAAGTATGAAGTATCATCTCTTATGATTTTGTACATGGCAGGGTTTTGTCGTGGTTCAGGAGGTAGAGCAGTCATCCATGATTAGAAAAGCAGTGGTTTGATTACCAAACCCTGCACAAAGTTAGCATGTTAAAGACTCTTTGGGCAAGATAAACTCCTGAAGGCATAGCCATTGGTGAATGAACAGTTGCTGCAATCGCTAAGCAGTATATTAATTTGTGTGTGTGTGTGTGTTGTAAAGCGGTTTGAGGAGTCGGTATACTTGAAAAGCCAAAAAGATAACAGTGACCTTTACCGTTAAAATCTAAACAGGTCATCCTTGATGAATGGCTGTGGCAAATTGGAAGACATTTCTTCTAGGTGTTCCTAATATTGTGTTCACACGAATGAGGGGGACAGATGGACAACTTGAAAGCATAATGCCTTAGCTATCACTGGCATAGAGGTATTGGAGGGAAATAAGAAAGATTGAGACATTTATTTGATATATTAATGGAAATATATTTCTTTACATTCAGATGTCTTCAGCAAAAGATTTCAGGCTAATAGCAACTTTGAGGCAGGAGTTGTTTGTGTATGTTGAACCTACATGTTGAGAGCAAGGTTTGGCTCCAGGAGGGAAGGCGAAGGGCAGGTGTAGTGTCCTATGAGGAGGAACCATCTTGTTCTTCTTTAGAACAGTGTTGAGCCAGTGGACCGTTACACAGCGCTTCCCTTCTCTGAGAGCCTTGGAGAAAACATTACAAAAAACAGCAGTGACACAGATGATGTGTGTTTGATTAACTGGACAAATCTTAATTCCATCTACTGTCAACATATTTTATTTGTCACTGCTTTATCTTTTATATGATGCCTGATTTCGGTGGGTTACCGGTGGTTACACCTGTATGTAATAAGGATATACACTGCATTATTTATAGTGGTAGAGTTGGTACCATAGGTGTGTTCAGACAGCACACATCCTTACCTGTACATACATGTTGCTAACTTGACTCTCACACATGAGGTGTGTACAACGGCTAGTTATGGTCGACTCAATAGAACCTCCACATGCCTGAATGACCTTAGGAAAGTACATAAACATGAAACATGCGTAAGTCAGTGGGAACTATTAGATAGTCAATCAATTCATCTTTGTAAGTAGTTACAATACAACCTACAGCACATTTATCCCAGACGGATCTGAATAAAAACTAGAATCTTTTGTTTTTTGTAAGACTGACCCTCTTCCATGTGGACAGGAGTTGTTTGTCAGCCATCTGTTCAGGGTAGTCAGCAATAGCAAACACACAGCCCAAAAGGAAGCCATCCATTGGAACTGAAAATTCAAAATAATGAAGTTAGGATGTGAATCTGCAGGTTCAATAAAACTAACATAAGGGTGCACACACACTTGGCATAGTTATTTTGTACCATGAAGAAGCACAATTGTCAAAGCGCAAGGAAGTTTACTGTGCTTAACACAGTACAGAACGCTCACATTAGTCAAACAATCTCAACTTTTTGAGTCCAAAGTACTGTAAATTCTTTTTGAAAAAGAACAGTTAAATGTCTCAGTGAGAAGTAGCTGTTCAGCACTGTTTTTCTTTACTAGCACCTCATGGGCACATTAGGCTGTTTCAATTCAAAAATACATACACTGCAATGTTTTATCTTGTGCCACACTGCCTACACACGGTAAGGTTTTTTGCGCTCGTTCTATGTTGTTGCTGTTCCATCACAATTACATTTAGAAACAGAGCCAAAGTAATAATGCAGAAAGGCTTTCAAATTTAGGTTTTACATGGTGTCATCATGCATCAGAGTTCAGGGGTCACATCACAACTAAGCCTACTGCTAAAAGCTGTCGAATAAATTTGATGAGTAACAAAAGTCCAAACAAGCTTGCTATGGACGCCAATGTGCTTTATTTGAAGTGACTCGGATCTGTGGTTCACAACAGTTGTAAACCGTGGGGAGAGCTCTGTCAGGGTCATGGATCAATTGTAATGCGTTACCCCCGTATTTACTAGTATTTAATATCTGGTTAAATTTTGGGAAAAATTGTTTAAATGTATTCAGGTGAGCTGTATAAAAAATTGCTGACCTCAACTGTAATGCCAATTTCCATCTGAATGTACAATCAGAGTAATAATTTCTGTCTATCGCACTGACGCAACCTAATAACTCACAGTGGATATGTTTAAAATTGTGCTGCACTAACTTTCTTGCCCTGGCTCATGTCCAAACAGCTGGGCGATGTGAGGAGGCTGCTGGAGTTGTTGAGGCTGCAACGTGGTCTGTGGTTGCTGCTGCAGGGCCTGCTGGTTCTGATGCTGGAGAGCCTGCTGCTGCTGATTCTGCAGGTGCTGCTGGTGCATATGCTGCTGTTGGAGGAAATGTTGCTGTTGCTGCTGCTGCTGCTGCTGCTGCAAATGCAGCTGATGTTGATTTTGCTGCTGTTGCTGCAACATTTGCATTCGTTGTTGCTGTTGGAACTGCTGGAGCTGCTGCTGCAGCACTTGTTGCTGCTGCAGTTGCTGTAAACCAGGCCGTATGAGTTGCTGGGGCCGCAGTTGCTGCTGGGAGAAGGCATTCTGCTGCTGTGAAAATATTTGCTGCTGGTGCATCTGCTGCTGTTGCTGCTGCAGAAACTGTTGCTGCTGTTGTGGTAACTGTTGGAACCCCTGTTGTGAAACCTGCGACTGTTGCTGTTGGTGATGTAGCTGGATCATCTGATGCTGCTGCTGGAGGTGCATTATGGGATGCTGTGGTTGCTGCGGTAACTGTTGGTGCTGTTGCTGGGCAGCCTGGTATGACTGTTGCTGCTCTGTTATGAGGGTCTGGTTAACCATTTTTGACTGATTGAATAGGAGAGGATTGGTGCTGTTTGGGGTCGAGGTGTGGCTCTGATTGGTTTGATGCTCAATTGGTTTAGTCTGATTGGCTGTCAGATTCTGGACAATCTGTAACAGAGGAAAGTAAAGAAGAGAAAACACTGGTGGTCAGTATGTTCACCTGATGACATCACTAATCCACATTCTGTGATGTTGGTAATATAAGATATTGCCTAATTTACAGAAAAAATGGAAATTTAGATAAAAAGGCCATGATTTCTTACATGTCCTACATTAACAGGTCGACTTGTTGCCTGGATGTCAGAGTTGTTGGTGATATTGCGGAGGGTTCTAGTAACAGGGCTCCAACCGGGAATGTTCTCTGGAACCGATACCCCTACAGAGCAGAAAGAAGTGTAACATTCATTACCAGGATACCGAGTAACAACGAAATAATAATATTGATATAATGAATCGTCACAAAATAAAACAAATGAGAAAGGCCTGAGTAGAACGCATACCTCTGCCACCCGCCTGAAACTGTCCTGGAAAAACAAAACAAAAAACAAAAGACAAACTCAACACTTAAAGGTATAAAACATACAACGATCAGCTGTAACATTATACCACCAACAGGTGAAGTGAATAACATTGATCACCTCATCAAAGTGCAAAGTTGTGATCTGGGCCTACCTGCCACCATGGTGACAAACACCATTCGAGTAATGTTTGCTTTACTGAACAGTGCATATGTTTTGTCTTGGCTACGACAGTTCAGCTTACTTGGCATATAGTAACTGTGACCAAGAAAAGAGATGAAACTTTGACAAAAAAACCATGATATCATGTGCAAAGAAGATATGAGGTGTAAAACTTGCATAGAAATAATAGGTATGAGCCATCCATACAGCAAACCTTTTAACAAATACTGGTCTAAGTTATGTCAGACTGGAAATACACAAGGAACACTTGTTCCTAATCAAAAAGACATTTAGTGCGTAATTAAGTATTCGTTTGTAAGGTAATGCGAGTGCTCGATATATTTAAATTGCTTAAAATGTTCATCCTAATGAAGTCCACGTTGATGGCAGAAAGACCTACAAACAAGCAGCACATGAAAGCAGCTGCAAGAAAAGAATGACACAGTATTTCAAGGGATGAATCTCAGCAATTGGTGATATTCAGTTGTCCCACACTTTAGGCAGTCCTTGACTGCAAAGAATTTTTATTTAAGCATTAGCAATAATTTTTATATTAGGAATGCATACACTGGCTCAATATTGGCAGGTAAATAAGGTGGCATCCACCTATACCAGGGGTCGATAATAATCTGTTGTGTCAAATTGATTTTGTTGGCTACATCTGCTGTCCTGCACCTGGCGGCAGCTTTTTTTTTTTTCTCCACAGAGGATTCCGTGGTAAGGGTGTCACGACCTCAATTATAAATCAGAAATTGAAATGACGTTGCAATCTTGACCATTAATATAAAAGTGGGATCAGCAATTTCATGTAATGCAGGCATGCCAAGAAGGGCAAATAGACACGGATTACACAGCTTGTAGTAGCTCCAGCTAATTAAGATACCGTGGCAACTACTGAATAGGGAACTACATCAACTGAGCCTGAATATTTTGCACAGCCCTCCAACCATGTAGAGTTTTGAAGACCAAAAACAGCATATGCCAAACCTCAGGTACAAATTGTCTGAATGAGACCACTACTACAACCCACACAAACTATTCAACATTAAAATTACATTTCTGAGGTCTTTACCTTCCTGTGTGCTGTGACTGATTGCAGCAGCTGAGGGAACCTCTGCAGGAATGGCTCCTCCACTTCCAGGCACAGTGGCACACAGGTTGATTAGCCCACTGCCCGACACTGGGCCTTTGCTGCCAGGGGGCCCGCCCTGCCGTCTGCTTGTGCCGCTCTGAACGGAAGAGGTTGGTGTACGGACGTCGGCCAGTGTCCAGTTGAGGTTTGTGCCCTCCTTCTCCGTGGAGGAGTCGTCGTCAGAATCGTCGAACATGCGCTCACTGCTGTGCTGGGGCTTGCGGGGAGAGGATGGGGAAACAGAGCTCAGTTTTTTGGGTCCTGGTCGTCTGCGGGGGCTGGACTCTTCACCGGATGAACCACAACTCGACAGTCGGGATTGCCTCGGGCTGTAGCTTCCATCTGAATGGGATTGTTGGTCGTATGACTCTGCTTCGCTCCCTTCCTCTTCCTCAGGCTCCACATAAGTGAGTCTGGGATGATAGTGTGCCTCATCCTTCCGGCTTTTGTCTATAAAAAGGTGGACGTAACACATTAATCCCAATTACTTTTACATGTGCGCAGTCTGCCTAAGATGCAATTTTTAGTCCTGTTTACCACTGCAGGGTAAATGTTTTCTTGATAACAGACTTATATTTATATTACATTTAACTTATATTTGTTTAATTACAGAGAATGGAGGAATTATAAACTAATAGTGCTAACAATAGATGACCTAACACAATGCTTGCTCCATGGATCTGAAGGTTCTCCCATTAAGTCATACGGATTTGTCTGATTTCCTTTTGAGAGTGGGCTTGCTGATGCGAAATTCTAACTTTTAATTATAATTCAGACTATGTCTGTACAATTCTGTGATCTTTGGCATTTTGAATGGAATAATGTTTATTGAAAGTTTGTCTTCTGAAGTTTGTCTTCTCGTCTGAAATCTTCCAATGAGAAACTCGTGCAAGATGTGGTTGTAACGCTCCATATAAAATAAAACAAAATGAAGCCCAATCAATCAATAAGAAGCTTTTAATGTCTTGAAAAGAAACTGAGGTAAACACAAGAGAATTAGTGAAGTGAATTCTCATCTTACCCACAGAGCTCACACACAGACAAGCTTACTCTAAATACTTTGACCTACAGAAGCGGTTTAGTCTATTTCCTTTTTTTTGTAATACTGCATCCATATTTCTTGTATTTTCTGGTTTTATTCTAAAAAAACAGACTAAGAAATAAACTTGTATGGGAGTTAAAACATTACTAAAACAACCAATCTAATGGTGGGCTGAGATTTTTGCACAGTACTGTATGTCAACTATTTCCTCAGCTGTGAAGTGTGATTGTGTAATATGAGGGGCAGGAAGAGCAAAACAAAAATGAAGTCACATTTCTGGAGGTTTGTGCCCTGCTTGTGTTTTTGATGTGATGTGAAGTCTCCATTTTGTTGCCGTTATGGCTAAATATCATTCTAATGGTTGATGCCAGTAAAATATATTTAAGCCAGTTTAATTATTTACCTTATACTTCATGTTCTGAAGTTAAAATACTAAGTACTGTGTGAGTATAGCGCCACGTCTCTCTGAATGACTGGCAGGTGTCATCATAGACTGTTTCTCTTACTATCTACTGTATATCAGAGAAAAATGTTTAAAGCTTACCATAATTATCAATGTGGATTTTCTTAGATTCCCTTTCAAGATTGTTTTATTGCTTAGCCCTATAAAGAATTAGTAAATATATCAAACTGAGAAATTACCCTTTACAGAATCTGTTATCCAGTCGGGGGTGACAATCTTGATACCAGGGTGTTTCAAGGCACACTCAAACTTGGCCTGGACGGAAAAAAAATATACCAAATAAAAACCAAATAATACATTCTTTAGTTATAGATAAAAATCTGTCCATTTTCCATTACAGAGAAGCTTAATAATAACTGCATAAAAATAGCAAAACAATACAGACTACAAACAGGGCATGCATTTTATTTGAGATGGGACCTAGCAGATTTAATGTTGATACTAGGTTCAGATCCTAAAGTAATCCACTCATGGATTACACAGAATGCCACTTATCCATGTTAAGATCCAGGTTTCATGGTCTGATGTTTTATAGTCGGTGGAGCTCGGCTACCAACTCCTGCCTGATATTAACACCTCCTTTCAACAAATAAACTCTCTCTTCAGGTAAGTGAAATGGTTCATTTAACTGGACAACCAAGCGACAGAAAAATAATAATGAAAATAATTCATGTCTAAAGTCAGATTATTCCAAAATAAAATGCAAAAGTTTTTCGGTGATCAGTTTTCACTCTTTTATAAACTTATTTAGTTAAGCAATAAATTCAAAAAGGAACTTAAGGGCTCCAGACCTAAAGAACCCCACAATGGTCGGAAGACACTATCAAAAATACTCCTCAGTTTCCTGGCATGCACAAACATCTTTGAGACCTGAATAAGATCTCTTACAATTATGGACTACATTCATTTCTGCCGTTTTGGTTTCATTTTATGTTACACATATATTCACATATATTATATACAGTATATATAGAATCATGCTACTTATACTATTGATAATATTTTCATCAAAAAAAAGGAGCCCTGTTATAAAAAAATATCAGTATCTCCAAGTATTTAAATTTCTGGACATTGAGACAAAAAAAGTGTTGTATCTCTAGCACTTACCCCCTTTGGTTCCTTCACCACTAAGTGGGTCACCTTCTTGTTGAGGTTAAGTTGACATTCCCCTCCATAAAAGGTTATGTAAGCCCATAAAGCATTGAGATCGTCTGGAAGCTGTGTAAACATATACACATAAATACACAAACAATGATGAGCTGCAAATGCTTGACTAATCATACTTAAAAGTAAAAACTTGTTTGTTTTTCTTGCCTTTTTCCAAATTCCAAAAAATAAGTAATCCGAGTCTTCACCGCAGAATAATTCAATTTGTAGTGGTTTTGACACTTTTACAGTTATCGTAATCCACAAGAGAAGATGTTTCTTTCCCTCACAACACACAGGAGCTTCACTGTGGTCTTGAGGAGCTGCAACCTTTACCTCGTGGCAAACTGTAGTCTGTAATAACTTGCTGCTTACTGTTTTCCCCTGGTCTGCTCAAGTCCACACTCCTCAGACAATTCAACCAGATCTGTGCCTCAAAAACACTGAAACCTCACGAGCACCCACAGTTAATGGGTGTTTACAATAAAGAGAATATCATGACACTGATATCTGCAATCTGCCAAGAACAGAAAGGTAGGTAGTGTCTACTTTAATTTTCAAATGTGCATATTACGAGTAAATTTGATGGGATATTGGGTAGTTTGTAATATTGAATGCAAGGACTTGGATGAGATTATTCAAATGCTCCTATATGCGTGTAAAAACATTAAAAATAATAAAATGGACTCCCTGAAGATACACACAAATATAATAGAGATGGGTATCTTCAGTACTTTCAATATTTGAGTTTTTTCATTTGCTTATGTACTCTACTTGCATTTTTTTTTTTTTACTGAATAAAAAAGATAATGTGGCGGAACATTACTATATTGTATTTTCAAATTTATGTAAATAAACATTCAAAAATGGAAATTGGGTGCAATTTCAAACAAGCAACTAACTCAACACACCCCCTTCCCACCATGCCACACTCCACAGCAGGTTTTCATGGTATGCTACTTGCGTAAGGAGGACTGAAATGTTACACAAATTATGGCAACAATTAATATTTGAGTATGTGCGTAATCGTACCCAACGGTAATATAAAAACACACTTACCTTGGGTAGACAAGCTGTTAAACCAAAGAATATCTGTCCAGATTCTGGGGAAAATCCAGTAACTCTGTAGCATTCACGGTTATGAAAAAACAGCAATTGGGCCATTTAGATTCTAGAATCCTTTGGACTAGCAAGTCCCCTAGAAAACATTATTTTAATTTTTGGAATTCAAGATAATAATATTTTTTCTTTAATTATCACAATTTTAGTTCAAAACATTTAAACTGCACCAGTTTCAGGTATTCAGAACTTCAGGGTGGAAGGATACGGTAACAGGTCTCCACATCTGACTGAGAGGATCACCCAGGAGGGCTAGAAAATATTAAGAAAACAATAAGTTAATGCTTCACATTGACAGATAAAAGAAGCTTTTCCTGAGTTAAAAAGGAACTAAGATTTAAGGAGAGACAAATATATAACCACCAAATCTACTGCAAATAAACTCCAGTAGAGGGCAGTTTGGAAAAGGCTAAAAGTTTTAAGTTGATGATTGTGTTCAGTCCAGAAGTTAAACGGTGTCTGAATACCATATTTTCATTGCAACACTGTGGCCAAACAGCCACTGTGGAACATTGACTTCTTTTGTCTACACTGCCTGAATGGATTTGAAATCAAGTAATCAAGAGTGAAGTGTACACTTTCAGCCAGGGCTGGGTGATAAATCAAATTAATTTGACTTTTTGGATGATATGGAAGACAATACCTAAGATGCCAAATTAAGAAATTATGGACATGCCCTTTTACATGTGGAAAGGACTGGTTTTGTCAAGATGTTAAAAATAATCACAGGTATGACCCACTGGGCCACAAATATTTTTTAGTAATTAATATTGGCATTACCCCATTTGTAAAATAAAACATGACAAAAAGTTGCAGTGCACGTAGAGATGACATTTTTTTGGAACAACAGAACATTGCAACCTTATATAAGTCTGAATGTTCTTTTGTTAACAGGGACTGGAAACGTAACAGTGTCTTCTGCTTCATCATGACAGTAGGATGTCACACAGGGGACATAACAGCTATTGGCCTCAAGGGTATTCAAATATGAAAACATACACATTACAAAGTTGAACATACCTATACATAATATACATACTGTGCATGTATATTATACTGTACACAGATAATGTAAAGCTCTGGAGTCGATTCTACATATTAAACATGATGAATCTGAGGTTCAGTGAGGTGTCAATGCAAGTGAAGGAGGACAATATTAGGCTTAAAATAAATACAAATAAGCTTGTCAGAGAGAGCCAAACATTTTGAGTCACCAAAGTTAACAGTTTGGTACATTCTTAAACAGTAGGAACCAACTGGGCAAGCTTGAACACAAAAAGTCCTACAACACTATGGAAGAGAATTAAACGATGATCACAGTTACTTCTTGGTGAGGAAAAATTGCTTTACACCATCCAGCCAAGTCAATAACACTCTGGAGCAGGTAGATGAATCATTGTCTAAGACAACCGTTACTGTCCAAGACACCTTAATGATTGTAAATACAGACAATTTACCATAAGGAGCAAACCAAGGCACAGAAATGGGATATTCTGCAATAGCCAAATCAATCAAGTTTCAAAAAACAATCTTTATGTTTAGAATTATATCAACCTGTCCAATTACCTTTTGAGCTCCTGAAAATGGGGGGATTATCAATAAAACAGTTGTAATTCTTAAATGAGTAATGTAATGTTAAACCCCTTTCATTAAAGCTTAAAGTCTACATTTCAATCACACTTTGATTCCTTAATCTCAAATCCACTGTGACATGTACGAGGGTATATAGTGATATAATTAAAAACAATATATATATTATATATACACACACACAGTATACTGTATATATACAGGTCACAGTCCAAATTGGGTTCTTATATATAAGTGTGTTCTTAAATGATTTACTGTACTGATTAGAAATGCTTTCAGCTTTTTTAAATGTTAACATGTGTGCAATAGCTAAAAAAATAATAAAAAAAAAAAAGCACACAGTTAAAGAGTAAAACAAATTGTTGTCATACTTTACAGGAAAGAGAAATCTTTTCAGAAGAAACAACAACGCTGGTGATGGCCTCAGAGTTTTTCACAGTGCTATCTATCAAGATTATGTAGATATAAGCATATTGTTACACCTTTAATGCAGAATAAAAAAATAAAAAGGAAATACATAGTTAACATAGCCTGTTAACTATAGAAGAACAAATGAAAAATGACAACGCACACAAGTTTGGTGTGAACATACTCTGGACCTTACCTTGACAACAGGCAGGTCAAATACCTCTCTTGATTCTCCCACCTCTGGGTTGTCCCCGTCCTCTGCAATGATGTGAGTGGCCAGAGCATTGTAAGACACCTCCTTCCCTTTCCCTGCTTTCAGCAGATCCACCACCTGCAGCATCAGTACAGCTTTTATTCAAGGTAACAGGTCCGAAGTCTTCCATTTACTTCTAATATCAACTTGGCAACAGATGTAAAACAAACCGCACCTTGTTAGAAATTTTGTGCCAACAAGGATTTACCCGTCAAAATCAATGTTTATTTGGTAAGGCAGCAGTGATGGAAAATTGTAATTTTATATATGAAACTTTCCTGATAATGTATGTAAAACGTATTTCTTAATTAAATTTTGTTAAATGCACATATTTAAAATAACAACATCTTGATGTTAGGCGCTTTACGCTTTCTGAAATACAGTTTCCGTGTGGTGCTTTATTGATAATTAACTTTAAAAGATTGCTGTACTTTTTAACCAGATCCTGCAAAATAAGGTGGGGGGTAGTTTGGCAAGAACAACAGCTCTTCCCAACCGGTCTCCAGCACCAGTGAAACAGCGATGACACATGCGCATGAAAAGGCTCCCATTTAGGCAAGATGTTGACAATCACGGATCGATGCAACACAAGAGTGCATCATCGTCCTGACAGTAGCTCACTACCTGTCAGAGCCGAAGCAGAAATATCGCAGATTAAAGCTAACAAACGCCGGGTTCATTACTCGCTTGCAAGCCCCATGACAGTCCGTAGCGTACAAGCTAGCAGCTAACCGTCTACCCAACTAACATACTGAACTCGTAGCTAATGCTAAATGGTGCGCGAGAACGTAACTAGGTAACGTTAGGTTCTTCACCAAACATGCACAGTCGAGCAGTGTGAGCTCGGTGTTACAACGAAGCGCAGAACAGTAACCAAAGAGCAGTTCCGATGCGTTCATGGCAGTTGATTAGGCTAGTCGGTTTGCTTCTCCTGAAGCGCTTCATTTAGGTCGAATTGTACTAGCAAGTTAGCATGCTGCCAACTTAGCTAGAGGAAGCTAAAGCCAAGCCGCTCACCTTATGGTCTATGTCCCCTACCACATAGAATTTGACATCTTTGAAAAGTTCATCGGAAACCTTGTTTTCCTCGTCAGACATGACTGTCCATTAATTTCATATGATAGTTCATATGATTTAAGAACCAGTCAAAGGCCTAAAGAGTAAGGTATCTCCAGTTCAGGAGCTGCTTTGGAGCGTACACTAAACCAGGACACTCGAGCGCCAAATCGCTGAGCGCGTCTTGGACGACCCCATTGTGAAATATGGAGGGGGGTGTCTGCTATTTGTTATCAATTGTGTTTTCACTTGTTTTGCCATATTTAGCCTTTCAATAAATTGCATTGCTGAATCCCATTGAATAAAAAAGGATTTGAGCAAAAGGCCTTCTAAGAGATGTACGGTGAAGGGGATTAATAAATATTCTTGTTGCACTCCAGGGACCCTTGTTTTTTGTGACAGCGCCACCTATGGCGCCAGTCAGCAGGTTGGAGTATAGGAACCTGCGTCCTAGGACCCTAGTTTTTCCTTCATTGTTTAAGTTTAATTCCATCCTCAAACCACTCTCTGTACAGCTACTTACAGTTATAAAGTTTTATTCCATCAAAATATTTTTGATGGAATAAACCTTTTGATATTGATTATTTTGATGCTTTGACGGAGTGTTTTTGAAAGTTTCAAGCCTTTCATTTTGGTTGAATTCTTGTGGTGTGATTTTAGCTTAATCTGTTTCCATCGAATCATTTCAGTTTAAGTTAATGTAGAATAACACACACCAATTCAAATGCAAAATGTTTAATCCAATATTACAAAGTAATGATAAAATGCAGAGTCAGAGTGATTACATGCATCGCAGTGTTAACAGGTAGTCAGCACAGGATTTTAAGACCCTTTAAACTTAAATGAAATGGAAAATAAAAAAATGCCATGGGCATCAAAAGCAATAATAAAAAGATGTTGCTGGGTACCCCTTTCACCAAAAGATTCAATTACCAAGCACATTAATTACCACTTACTCAAAAACTCTGTAGCGCCCCCTGGGCAGCTCATCTGATATTTTCGCCACACTGAACAAGTCGTAATGTGACAGCAGAGACTCCACCGATTCCAACGGTGTGCTGCTTACCTCCCCATGACCAAAACTTAGTCAAAACAGAGCAGATATAAACCTTCATACGGAAGTCTTACCTTTGACGTTTCACGATAAAACCTTTTTCGATAGCATATTGATGCTAATAAAACACTACTGATAATCCAAACCCCTCCGGCTCATTTGAGTTGAGTGGTGCAGTGGTCGCCCCACAGCAAGAAGGTCCTGGGTTGGATTCCCGGTCAGGGAGTGCGGAGTTTGCATGTTCTCCCTGTGTCTGTGTGGGTTCTCTCCGGGTTCTCCGGCTTCCTCCCACAGTCCAAAAGCCTGTAAACTGGGGGGTAGGTTAATTGGTCACTCTAAATTGCCCGTAGGTGTGAATGTGAGTGTGGAGGGTGTATCACCCCCCCCCCCACATCTGAGCTGGCCCTCAATAACATTAAAGGGTCTCTGGTAAACTCTAGTGGCCAAACGGCGTTACTACAATTGTATGGGAAGGGCAACCTGGCTGCAGCCTGCAAATAAATAGTGTTTTCTAAAACTCCCAGTAACACATAAACATGGCCAAAACCTCACAAGTGCCCGTGAATATTTCCATGCGCTGTATCATAAATGTTGTGTTTAATGTAATATTAGATTTATATATACAGTAGTTGTCAAAGAAAATAAATTTTGTGGCATAATTGGCTTTTGGAACTTGGTTGTAGTATTGTTTATCTTACTCTGTAGCGGTAATAGAAATTGGGTTAAATACAATGCACTCATATTCGTCAGCTTCTGCTCTTTCATTATTTTGAATATAGGACGTATAATTGAGAAGTTGTTCCTGAATTGTTTTACGCATGTTATTTCCAACCATTTTTTCCTAAATAAGGGATTGTTTTTAACAACCCTAAAATTTCAAACGTTGACACAATGATTACTTCAAATCCAACATATAGAATCTTAAAATCTCATAAAATATTGAAATGATGATGACGACATAATAACTAAACATGACATAAAGAAGATGATGCTTTTGACCTTTTCTATATTTAATACATTTCAAAACATCATTCAATTACTAGTAACTATCAAAGCTAACTATAACTAGTAATGATGGCACTGCAGTAACAATAACATTTAAACATAATAAAAACTAAAAGCTTAACAGTCCCCCGAGCCTTGGTGCCTCTTTCATTCTTTTCTTCATTAGTCCTCTTGATGGTTGTGCTGTCTTGCTTACTTCACCTATTTCTTCTTTACCCTCCTGCCCCAGGAGAGCAGGCGGGAGTGGTGAAAACATGGTCGGGAACAAATTTATATGCACTCTGAATGAAAAAGCTAAACAGAATGGATTTGAGGGACCTAAGAAAACAAGAACGTGGAAGACAAGGGAGTAGGTAAAACGTGGTATTGATATTAATTATTCAGGGAATTCTTCATAGAATGGATTTGACTAAACGCACTCTCAAACTTATACCCACCTATAGGTTTGATTTTTGGAAACGGTGTTTTCCTTCCTCCATTTTCGAAAATAATCTCATTCACACAAGTTTTCACAAACATTTTTGTTTACATGAAAATGCAAAAATGCATTGTTGAGTGCTGTCTAATACAACTCAACAGGCAGTGATATAAACCAAACTCTTTAACTACACATTAATACTTTTATAATTCATTACGTACATGATTGTAAATTCGAATAAAGGTTCACATGATCTAAATCAAAGCACATTAACAAGAAATGACAATAACCTCAACTGTTTGAAAAAAGAAATCTGTTTATATTGGTCTTTTCACATATGGGTGAATCGATACATTAAAATGTGTTCTTGCATGCTATTTGTCTTTTGTTGATGTCAAATTTTAGTAACTTAATAACCTCTGCTAAACAGCTTTTGGTGTTAAAATGTTCCAACTGTTGAACAACTGTATAAGTACTCTTTGCTCTCATCTGTGGTTTGACTTGATACTAATGTCAGAATTGACCTAATTACGCTAAATGGTTTATATGATGCGTTTTGTAATATATTCGTTTTAAATATGTGTTTGCTTTTAGGGCTACGTCAACTTTCTTAGAAATAAAAAATCGGTATTTAGCGGAACTATTTAAGAGCATCTTATTTTGATTTTGTTTTAATCTGAGATTGTACTACTTTTGCCGTATGGCAAACCAAATTTTTTAAAAATGTGGCAGTGTTGTGTCAAGTTTACACATATATGGAGGATAAAGGCTGAGGGAAAGGTCTGGCCCCTGGGCCTGTAACTTTCCGAAAATGAACAACAGAGCCAGACCACGACAATGGTGGTCAGCATTTCTCTCTCTGCCAGTCTTCTGCCCTGCTGTGTGCACTCACACTGTCTGGAACACACAGTCACACTCCAAGGTGGGTTGAATACTCAGTGCGAACAACAGTGCATCAGATTGATGTGTTCATAGGTGAAAATATGGTCCAAGGGTCACCCACCATAGTGTCATGAAATCCTGTTGGAAGCATTGGAGGTGCTTCTCTGCTCGAAAACACACGACTCAAACCATTTTAAGCTTTAATTTTGGAAATGTTTGAGGCATGCATGACACAGCGTCACCTGGCAGGGCTTGCACTTACAACTTTGGACACTAAGGAGAATTCATGATCTCACTGAGCTACCTGCAATATGAAACACTAGCTGGGTTCACATTATAACTTTTCATGAACATCTGAGATTTATTTTGCAAGAAATGCCAGTTGTACATTTTCATTTACAATCAGACATTTTGATGCTCTGTTGTGTTGTTGACATTCAAAAATTTGGAACAAGTTTGGTGTCAGTTGAAGAAAAACTGTACTGTAGGATGAGATCGTTTTAAAACATGTTACGGTTTTTGAGAAAACCATTGATTGTCCATTGGGACTATATTTTTGTGAAGGTTGCAAAGTAATAGAAATTGATTTGTTATTCATCTTCAAAGTTAGTCCTATACTCTAGTAAAACACCATCAGGACAATTTTCTCACAAAGCCAGCTGAAGACGTTTGGAATAGGACTGGACCTACAGTATTTGCAAAGTTTGTTAAATTTACGTTCAGGCAGATTTCCTGGTTGGATGGGGAAAAATAATTCCACGGAGGCCCGGCAGCTCTGATGCATGGGCCTTAACACAAGTCTGCTTTAGCTAAGCTAAAGGAGAGGGTTGGCACAGTTGGATTGAACACAGAATATCAGCTGAATGTGCAATGGACTTGCAAATCACAAAGTTGTTCAGTCTAACCACTGAGTAAAATATTTATTACATGGCCATGTTTACATACATGGCCCCTTTGTCCACTCCCTCAGGTGTTACTGATCCTCCCCAGTTAAATACTGGGGACTCCCTACCAGAAACTTAAAACTGAAGAAGCCTCTTGGATGAGAGGCGAAAAGTCTTCAAGAAACTACAAGAAGTCCAGTTGCCTTCAACTTAAACACCAAGACTAATATGAGCTAGATGACTGCGAATCTTCACACACATGAGAGTTGATAGTTGATGTAATGGAATTGGAATCGCATAAAAAGTGATCCCATTCTTTGGAAGTGCCTTTGGTTGCAACACTACAGGAGATTTTAGTACCAAAACATCTCCCTGCTACATCTAATAAGACTTGGCTTCATCGAACATTAAACAGTTGTATCTGCCATTAAAGAATGTGAGCACCTTGTTTGTTGTGTGCTAGCCTAAAAAAGAGCTCGCTTAAAGATGGGGTGTCTGAGCATGAGTGTGCCATCGGAGAGGGAATTTGGATTATCCTGTGGCTAAGGCATGTAATAGTAATGCAGACAACCTTGTAGTTAAAGGCCTGGGAACCATTGAAAAGAACATTTGATGTGGTGATCAACTGGAAATATTATTGAAGATAGAAACCTTCTGTGTCATATGCAGGTCACAGTGTACCCACGTAGTGGGTTGTATTTGTTCTGAAGCCTGAGGTGTGGTAACCTGGATAGATTGGCTCATTATTATTAATATGGTTTGTAGTCAGGATATCCGTTTTGTCTTTGTTCTCTACATGAAAATATAATTCCTTGTCTTTTTATTTCTCTACATGCTGAACAGCAATCTTGCAGCCACGCCTTTTCACAATTTCTTCAAGAGGTAGACAATATTTGCAACAGTGCGCCAGAGCCTTTCTTTTACTTTGAAATCTTGTGTACCAAACCAAAGAGAACTGTTTTCACACCTTTTTTTTTACACTCTGCTTGTAATTTCTGAATGTGAAAGTTTTAGATTTAATTAAGTGAATTCAGCTAAGTGAATGCTTCTTTAACTACTTCTCATACATTTTTTAAAATTCTGTCCTGTTTCTACTTTTACTTCAGTAAAAGACACGATCACTTCCCCTACCACTTGATCCATATTTAAATCCATAAATTTCTTCCAAAATGAAAACAAACCTATAAATCCCATATGAATGATATTATTAACCTGTTTTTATAAATCAAACTAAAATGACAGTTCAAACCTCTGTCAAGGCACAAAAGTCCCCTTAAAGTCGGCCTGAATGAAAAACGGTAATTTTGAACTCATTTAGATTACATCCTCGATCAAACTGACACTGATGTATACTATACAAATAACAAAAAACACATTTCTTTGTGTTTTAATATTAAAATCCAATATCGTTTTCTACGGTCACATTAAATTGCATCATCATGAACCAGCCAATTTCAACCAATAATGTCATGGCATCCAGCTGTCAACCGATCTTCCATGTTTAACAGAGTTCAGCAGAGCTTAGTGAAGTTACAACCGTTGCTATAGTTACCCAGCTATCCAGATTCATTCCAATATTATGTCCCGCCTGTAGGAAATACGTCACAACACGGCAGTTAGGCGCTATCTAATATCCGCTTCAGGTGGACTTTAAATAAATACAAGGTAATAGAACGCGTCTCAGTTGGGTGAAAACAAAATGGGATTTACTGCATTTATTGCATGTTGTAGTATTATATCTTGTTGTTTTCTGTGTTTATCGATAAATCTAATGCAAAGCATCTCCTCTTTTAGATTTGATTTGATGATTTTTTGTACATGAGTAAATCTTTTTGATGTTTTGACAATTTTGGGTTAATCATACCCTGTATGAAAGCCTGTATATAACATGCAACATCCAACATGCAACATGCAACATGCAACATGCTCGAGGAGGTTACGTTTTCTACATCATGTTTGTAGATTACCAATGTAATTCATAATGTTGGGTACAGATTGTGATGGGTGTGACTTTGATATGACCCAAAGATGCAGGGCTGTAGTTTCCTTGTAGTTTCCAAGTTTGTTGTCAATATCATTGGGTGGACAATTTCTTTTTATCCATCATATAATTTCAGAATGAAATTGCAGTGAAATGTGCAGCATCATCAGCCTGCCAGGATTTCTTGTGGGGCAAAGGACAGACTAACACGTTACCTGTGAATCTTATTTTCCCAAAATAAAAAACAGTTGGACGAGGAGCAGAAGCAGAAGATTAGTTGGGGGTTAATCAGACAAGAGAAAATTTACTTTGTTGATCTGCCCGTTTTGAATGTTTTTACCAGTTAAAGGGTTTTGGATTTAAGATTTTTTAAATACAAGGGATCCGACCACATAGCAGCAGTGTGGGGAGGTAGGTATGCTTGGGTGCGATATTAATATTATTTTTGATATTAAAAAGTGTAACGGTCATGTAAAATGGTGTAATTGTGGGGGAAATAATGTGGCAGTGTTCTACGGATGTCCACGTTTCACTAGGGCTGAATTAGTATGGAAGGTTGGGGATGGGAATGAGATTTTGTATGCTGAAGCACTGAGAAGAATTGAGGGTGCAAACAACAGTAGCCTGGCAGCAGGGACAGCAATCATCGTATGTGACAGTTCCTGATGACTCAATACTAATTAAAAAGACAGCAGAAGTCTTGAGAAACATGTTAGATGTTGCGACTATAATTGTCATTGCAGTGGCAGACCATTATTTCTCAGCATCAGTTTTTTGATGCCGTCGTCAAGAGCAACGACAATGTTCCATAGCCTGATATTGAGGTGAAATATTTGCCATCACATCCCGTTGTGTCTTGGAGAGAGAATTTACATATGTGTCAGGGTTAGAATTGCAGCCCATCAGACATCTCAAATCCCACTGAAAAGGCACTTGTAGTGGATGTCCAGTACAAGTGACTCTATTGAAAACTCAATGTTTTACAGCTTCTCTTTCATGCTTGAATGGCACCACTGCACCTTTCAGGGTTCTTGGATTTTGCACAGCTCTTTGTCTAAACTACCTTGTGAGCAAATGATCAAACTTGACATCGGACCACATCAACATACTTAGCATCCATCACTGAAGGTGTAGGCCTTAATGACAGTATCAAAAACTAAAACAAATTCATTTAATTAACACTTTCAAGCTTATTTGTGTGGTTTCATAGTTTAGCATAATATGTATGGAAAGTTATTTCAGAAAAGAAAAGTTTACATTTTTACACTCCTGGTTTAATAACAAAACGTAGGCCTATGTAGTGAGGAGAGGTTCTTTTTTTTCTGCTGGAACAACATTTTCCACTATAGTAACCATATTCAAAGTTACCCTACCTTAGATATTCAAGTATAATAAAGATATTTCCGCTGTAACCTGTACACATCACGAACTGTGTGGCTTGGATTAATTGGCGCCCCCAGGGAATTTCAGGAACCTCACATGACACCGACTCTCCTTCTTTATTGGACCAAGGCACGTGTCTGAGAAGCCCACGGACCGTCATCGCAGCGGAGACTAGCCAATCCAGAACGAGATCCCAAATCCATAGTGAAAGTATTTGAGCGTGCAGCGTCTTTATGAGCACAGTTTTGTACCGTTGGATATATCCGCAGCCCGAATGTGTGCAGGGAGCTGAAAAATTAAACAGGCTCTAATCCTTTAAGACTTTTGATCAGCTTATTTAAATTGGAAATTTGACCTTTGAGTCCAGCCATGAGGAGAAGACTTTTAAAAGAAACTGAAGCATGACTTTTATTTTCCCAAATCACAAAGCGCCTTTTCACAGCACAGCAGTTGTCCATGAAACCTGTCCGCTCTGCCTTTGGGACGAAAAATACAGGTTAGTGTTTGAATAAGACAACATTCAAGACGCAGCACAAAGGTAGTTTTAGGGAGGCAGAGACAGGTGGGATTACCCAGGGTTATAAGGCTTTATGATTATGGATGAAAATGCGCGCCCCGACGAGGAGTCCAGCCGGGCCATGCTCCCTCTCCTCCAGCTCCCTAGCAACCAGCACTCCCACAGGATCACAAACTTTTACATCGACGACATTTTACGGCCGGACTTCGGACGCAAGAGAAAGGCCAGAACTTTGGTCCGGGATGGAGACAGTCTGGGGGAGATCATATGCAGAGAGGAGCTACGGGGGAAAAGGTCCTCCACAACCGGCATCCCGCAGCAGGGTGGAGCAGGAGGCGAGGAAAAGGAGCAGAGGGATACAGGAGCATCCAGCAAGCCGTATTCGGACAGTGAAGCCTCCGGGCCTGAGCGGGCAGGAGCCGGTGAGGTGGCACTGAAGGAACTGAAGGAACGGGAGGAACGGGAGGAACGGGAGGAACGGGAGGCCGGCGGAGACCAGTACCTCAGCTCCCAGGCCAGTCCGGCCTCTGAGTCCAAGCCGATGCTGTGGCCAGCCTGGGTTTATTGCACACGCTACTCAGACCGACCGTCCTCAGGTTGGTGGGAATCCTTTCTCCATTAGTCGCTCAATTAAACAAAGCATTGCATGAATAAATAAATGGAAGGCAGTCAGGGCGGGTGTGCTTAATTGTCTGACTTTCAGAAAAAGAGATGCTTTAAGAAACGATTTGAAGTTTAAAACCTGCAGAGGTTAAATTCTAGAATGAACATTTCCTTCTCCGAACTTGGTGACCACCAGCTAATTGGCCAGAAAAAAAAAAAAAAAAATGCTCCACCACAACCAATAGAGCTATTTACTCTAATTTAGCATAATATCTTACATCCTAATTGAGATATTTAGATATCTTAAAATGAAAGTAATAATCTTGGTGTAGACACCAACCTTTTAAACAACATAATGGGCACTGGAAAGTCGAGGTGCTTTTGGATCAAACTGAATCTGTTTTTTTTTTTGGGCTTTAGGAAAACATGAACGTGAATGAGAAATCAAGATATCAACTGAATATATTCTGAAAATAAAGTTGAAATCAAGTGCGAGTTGAAAGTGAAGTTAAATTTGTACAGAGCAAGTTTAACGCCATTGTTCCTCAGTCTTCTTTGTTGATATTCCATTAGCATATTTTTTGACAATTGGGGAAGGGGGCTTCAAAAAGTGAGGGCTGTGTCCCAAAAAGAGAAGATAACGTGAAATGGTGAACATTAGAAATTCAAAGACCTTTCACGTCACAGCAGAAAATAAAAACGTTGAGCAGTTTCATTTTGACAAATAGGAAAGAATTTGATTTGATTTTTTTTTCCAGTCCTGACTACCGCAAAGCATTTTATTTGTTTTTTTCTTTCTGTCTTTCCTTTATTCTTTTTTTTTTTGTAAGTAACTATCGCATTTTATTTAATTTTGGTGGTTTATCTCAACAATGGATATTATTTCTGTAAAGAAAGCAAAGATAATATTGAAGGAGGCTGAAGTGAATTCTGTTTGGTTATTTCAGAAGTAGCGGAATAATGCAGTGGACAATTCCTTTGTCATGATTTACCGGCGCACTGAGCTTTAAATGTTAAAAACAAACCAACAGACAG
>KV751329.1:3760250-3780906 GCA_001698575.1 Mola mola | reverse complement strand
GTTTACGTTGATCTACAGCATTCGAACGTAGATAAGCCTGTGTTTGGCAATAAACAAATTGCGATTCTTGCTAAGCACGTCCTCATTTCAAAGTGGTTGTCAGTCATTGAGTGTATTGACTCGTTGGACGAGAAAGTAAGTTTTAAACATCTCAGAAGAAAACTTGTTTGCATTATTATGGCCGATGCAAAAGAAGACAAAAAAACAAAACCAAACAAAAACCGTTTAAGGTCGATTTTCGCAAACAGGTAAATTCACTGAAATTGTCTAATTATTGTATCGCAATCCCACTTTGACCACACTTTCAAAGTGCATCGAGCCATATTGAATTCAAACTGGAGCAGGCTGCTTGTAAATAGTTTGTCTATTAGCGCAATGTTCCAAACTGTGTAGCTCTCGGGTGACGTGTGATGATACATGGACGAGTAGGTGAAGTCCAAACAAGAAATTAGCGGCGTATACTGGATCTTTGCGCTCAAACGGGTTAAACTCGGATTAAACTCTAAACTCAGGATCGGCTTTGTTCTTTAGTAGACGGTGGCTAGAGTGAAACTTGAAGAACTAACAGGAGAAGAAGAGGAGTAGACTGAATGAGGATGAGAAACATCAGCAGCTATCTTTAATGAATGATGATATTAGAGAAATGTGGACTGGACGGACTAACATCGCGACACTGTGAGTCATTAGAGCGTTTGTGTTCAACTTTATCACCAGCTTGATGAATATGTGCTGACATCCAAAGATTTATTATTTTTTTTTTTTACTTCATGATGGGACCTGTGTATTTTGTGTCTCGCTCATGTTACTGCCTGACCTGTTGTCTTTGTTCTCTTCTTCCTTCTTATTATGTCCTATTAGAATAGATACAGTGATTGCTCACTGGTCTGGCTGTTTTGGTATGAAATTAGTCCTCCCGTACTGAATACCTGTGTATCTGGAATTAAAGGATATGGAGTAATCAGTGTTAACAACAAAACTAGCATTGAATTGACAATGAACCCACATGCGTCCCCGGCTTAATTTGAGTTCAGGCCTATTTTGTACTTAAAGAAAGAAAGAGAGAAAGATGGAAGAGGCAAAAGTATTTTTTTTTTTTTTTTAGATAAAGAAGTAGGCAAGAGTACAATTATTTGAAATGTCAATTTAAATTGGCAGCATATTCGATGTTTTTCCATTCACAACTTTCAGCCTTAACCCCTCCAACATATGAACATTTTCCTCAGAGCAAGTTAAAATCAACACGAGACAATATTCAGTGAGGATTTGGTCCACAATGTTCCAACAGAATAGTCATCGTTTTTTGTTTTTTTAAAAGACCATCTTCTTGGAATGCAAGAACCCCATTTTCCACACAGGGTTTACATCTATAATTGCGACCAGGCCCATTTTCTGGCTAGGAAATGTTCATTTTCCCAGCTGCAGCTGACAGGCTTTTGTCCGTTATAATTCAGGCGGATCCAAAACAAATCGTGGTCTTGCAAATGTATGAATGTTTTTTTCGGGGTTAATATTTAGGCTGGTGTTGGCCTATCGCCTTAAGAAAGAACAGCTGTGTTTTCCATAATGACATTTTAAAAAGCATTTTTTTTTGCAGCTGAATTTCTCTTTTGAACTATATGATGTAAATATTTTATATCATAATGGTGTGACGGTGAATAAAAGACAACAAAGCAAATATGACTTTTCAGGCTGTTTTATTGTGGGCCCTGTAGGCCGAACCTTAAACACACTCAGTAGGAAAAGAAATTTGCCGAAATCCGGGTATTTTGCCGTTAAGTGTTTTTATTTTCAGATAAAGTTATTAATAATCAAAATAGACTGACATCGTAAATCATTTGCAGATTAATTAAAAATGTCTTCCTCTGTTTTTAACATTGAAAAAAAACCCATTTAAAATGTAACATAGAAATCATATCAGTCGTTCTGCTTATTGATAAGCATTATCTGAAAGTAAAGAGGTTATTTTTCAACAAGGCTCTGCTCTGACACATCTGAAACAGTAAAACTAAATAAATAAATAATATAGACTGTACGTATCCATCACATAAATTATACAAGAGTTTAAAAAAAATCTACATTTTTAATAAACTTCCTTTCATAATGCACATTACCTTTGATTAAGTTTTCTTTCCACGGTGACATCACGGAGCTAGCAATAAAAAATGTAGTCTATTTAGTCTATAATTTCATTAAATTTACAGTAGCCTTAACATGGGTCATGAACTGATTCAGCCGGTCTCAACAAATGAAGAAGTCATTTATCAAAACCTTTTTTAGTGCTTTTCTTTCATTTAACGTTACAGCTATGCTGCTGTCATGTGATCTGAGGCCATAAAGATCAAGACAGTCCACTCAGGACTTCGACCCAGATCAGACCAAAAGTAACCACTGAGCGGTTTTAACATGTTAAAACCTAACTCAGAACAAACCTTTATACCTAAGTGGTACCCGATATCTGAACATTTTATACCTAAGCTAACCAGGTAGGCTAGTAGTTTTAATGCTAAACGCCTAAACCTATAACCAAACCAAGAATTAATCTAACCCCAGTATGGCCTAATAGCCCACAATGATGGCCACGTGACAAAGTTGTCCAAAATCTATGTAAAGTCATTGGACTTTCAGACAGAAGTATTTTGGAGTAGGCACCTATAAACACTATAGTATTAGAATACAAATTCAATCTTTGACACTAATCATGTTATTAGGTCATTAAGACAATTGTCAAGAAAATGTATCTGGGATTGTTCATTCAGTCTTTTAATTCATTTTGTCCTTAAAAGCTAAGAACTATTGTTCTGTAAAATAGTTTCAAGATATACACTCAACACCCCACCCCGCCCCCCAAAAAAAAACATACACACACACACACACACACACACACACACACACACACAGACACACACACAACTCATCAATTAGTCAAAAGTCCAAAAATCCCCAATAGCCTCTGAGAAATTCTGTTCATATTTGAGGTGGTTACCTGACCATTTCATTGAAGTGGACACCGTCGAGACAAGTCAAATACATTAGACGGAAATAAAGAGAACAGAGAGAATCCACAAAGAAGAGCCACACAGTGTTCTCAGTCATCCACAGCCAGCAGCAGAAGCGTTGACCTGGACTGAATGGCAGCAACGGCCTCATCTACATTTCCTTTATTTCACCTCCTGTATGTGAAAGTTACGCCCAGCGGTCACTGACTGATGAACTGAGCGAGTACTGAAACTCTCTGTTTGTGTGTGTGTGTGTGTGTGGGTGTTAGGGGAGTTAAATCTAAACTCCTGTTTAATCATGCTCATCGTGGCTTTGTTGTTGACTACATCCTAATCCTATTCAAACATTTCTCAAATTATCTTGCCAACAAGTTTTTTTTTTTCTGACGGTCTAGAAATCACAAGAATTGAAAGATTGTTGTTAAGGTAAAAGAAATAAAACATCAGATAGTTTGTGTTTCTGGGTCAGGGTGCGTGATTGATGTGGTGTCCTGCGTTAAACTTACCGTCCAAAACGGCTGACTGACCCTGGACGGCAAGCTGTTATTAATCAAAGATTGTGTCTTTACCTGCAGTACCTTTGTTTGTGCACCATGATGAGGAAAATGACAAATGACATACATTTATGTTGTGGCTGTGACAGGGAAAGTAAAAGTTATAAGATTGTGTCTGAAAGTTGAATGTTTTAACATGTTCTGGATGTCCATGCTGGAGGCTGATGATGTCCAGCATGGACACCACCTCTCCTTAATCTCAACAAACCTGTATCATTATAGTCTTAAAGTGCTCAACTTTTCACACGAAAACCTTCATGCGTCTGCACACCTGACCAGTTTCTGTGTGAAGTGCTGGAAAAATGACAAAATGTCTGAAACCACTCCTCCAATTTAGCCTCACAAATGTTCAGAGGAGGTTTCTAGGTGCTTCTTTAATGACCTGGAAATCAGATTTGAAGATTTTTTTCAAGTTATGAATTTACCATGTTTTCATAAGTAATACAAATATGATACAACTTGATATGCATGTTATACTCTTTTAGTTTATTCACTACACTCACTTCTGTCTGCTTACTATAGAAAGATCTGAAACTTATTTAGGAAAACAATCTCAATGTCCAGTAGTCAATGTCCACTTACAAGCTTTCAACT
Source organism: Mola mola (assembly GCA_001698575.1). Taxonomy (NCBI): domain Eukaryota; kingdom Metazoa; phylum Chordata; class Actinopteri; order Tetraodontiformes; family Molidae; genus Mola; species Mola mola. The sequence continues at coordinate 3,776,762 of KV751329.1, read as the reverse complement.
GCATCTCATAGTCTTTGTCAGATAATATTTTCACATACTAATCAAACATTTAACAATCTATCATTCTGAGAAGTAAAAGTTTATATTGCAAATAAAAATCTAAGCACCAACATCAGATTTTATCCCACCAACACTGAAATCTGAAATCCATTTAACCAGACATCTTACTGCTAAAAATCAAATATATTCACATGCACCACATTGTAGCTGGTCATTCTGGAGTTCTAAATACATATTTCTCAAAAAGAGAATCTCATCAGTATAACTAAGAATAGATGTCATGTCTGCTCATTTACACACTAGACTGAATGTGTCTAAGATAACATTTCACAAACAGCACATATCATTTTTGGCTAAAAGTGTGAAGGGGACAAAAACTTTATTAAAAAAAATATTTACCATAGCTTCATCCACCCCCCTTGTCAAAAATTTAACCTCTTGAGCAGGCAGAGGCAAAGGGCAGACGTGTGAAGAAAAGTACAAAAGTACATATGAGAAAATATTGATTCCGCCTGTGTTTCCGACAGACAAAAGACGGCCCGTCCAGTTCCCCTTCCTCCCACTGAGTAATTTAGCCGTACGTTACTCAGTGCTTCCTAGTCAAACTTGGAATATGGAATGAAAGGGACAGGGGCTTCGTGGCGGAAATATAATTACGGCTCCTAAAAGCTGGTGAAGGTGGAGAATGGGGGATGACATCAGACTAATTTCACACCCGGGCCTTGGATGGCCAGGCCAAGCTTGGGCCTCACTGCGCTACACTGATCAAAGCCCGCTGCAGCTGCCACAAAGGCCAGAAGAAGACAGAGATTTAAGTATGCTAATCTCCAGGACAATTATAATTTAATCTTGTTATGATACAAGATAATGTTGCAGCTCAGGGACCAAACGTTCTGCAGTTAGAGTAAAGATACAAGAACTTTATCTCTAAAGGTTATAAGTTAAAAGTGTTTCTCAGAAACAGAACAGCTTCTGGAGGCATACAAATTGAAGTGTCTGCTCATTATCATAGGAATGAAGTTCATATTGAAAGACACCGTATATCCCAGACTAATATGTTGGGTTTCATTGTTTTTATGGATATATTTGGTTTTTTAAATATTCAACAGAAAGTGATGGTTCACTCACATACTAATGTTTTAGTCAGGAGACGTGCCCATCACATCTTATCACATCATCCTATCTGCATCTGCATCCTTTTAACCCGATTGTCTCACTATAATCGGTACCTTTGCCTGACATTAGTCATAAACATTCGAAAAATTACGTCGGAAGTATGAAATTTAAAACCATTATCATTCAACTCCATTTGGGGTTTTATAAAATCATTTACAGAGACAAGAATAATTCATGCAGGTTTTTATATATATGAATTTTTGAAGTTTTTAAAAATGTTTTTTGCTTTTGGAAGGAAGACATTTCTGCTTTTGTTATTGTTTCCAAATGTTACCCTAGCAATGTGGAAGTCTTATCAGGGCCAGAACAAAAAGAGCAGGTTTTCAAAGCTCACTTGCTGAGTAGAATAGCAAACATCGATCTGAAGTCAGGCCTGGAATTTTTCAATTTAGCAGCAAGAGCACTCAACCAACAGCGCGGCACTTTTTAGGAGAGCACAAAGGCCATATGCTAAGGCATCGAGGCCTTAAGTGAAAAACATAGCTTTGATCTCAATTAAACCAATTTGTAAAAGCCTTTTTAATAAACAGTAAAACACCTCTGAACAAACATTCATTCATTCATTATATGAATCATTTCTTTGTGATTCATAGTCAGAAATAGGTTAAAAATTGCATGTTTGCTCAGAGGGACAATGAACAAAACCTTTTAGAACATGTTTTATTGTGAATGATGACAATTACTGTATTTACAAAATATGTAGTTTACAAAGTTTGTCAAACCAGATATTAACACTAATTACATTAATCACATTTGATGAATATCGTGCACAACTTCACACCTCGAGGTTCAGACGCTCATTGAAAAAGTAGCTGAAATGAGAAGTGTGAAATAAAATAGAACCAATGTGGTTTTGATAATATACTTTAATGTGTGGGGCGGCCGAGGACTACTGGGTAGAATGCACTGTCTAGATCCTAGGATTGGCGGCTCAATTCTTGAACCCAGCAGTCAGCATGTTGAAATGTCTTTGGGCAATACACTGAACCCCAAATTGCTCCTCATGCTTTGCCATTAGTGTGTGAATGTGTGTGAGTGGTCTCCTAATTCCCACCTTAGGTGATATTACCCTTTTACCCATGTTGACAGAGATGCAAAGAACAGGGCATCATGGCTACAATGCCCCATGAGCATCACTGCCCTTCTGGCCATTGCCAAACTGGAATCACAATGTATCACTGCACTAAGAACAAAACTGATTTTCCACCATCATACCAGCATCTTTTACATGGCATCAATTAAAACGTTGGCATGATACATTTAAAACCAATTGATCAAATTACTTCAGACAATATTGCCATGTTAAACACTGAAATTATGAATTTATAAAATTATGAAATTAAGTAGAGACTGTACTTTGCCTTCTCTTGCTCTTAGCATGACAGTGATTGACAGAAAGACATCTTTGGTATAATGAACTTATGGGATTCACATCAGACTCATTCGGGAAATTATTACAATGAGCAACAGTGCGTAAGCAATGGAATAAAATGCTAACAATCAGTGTTAGTTTGCCAGTAGTTTGATGTGGATAAGAAAAACAAAATACATAAAGATCCTCAAGCGCTAAAAAAACAAACAAACAAAAAACAAAACAAAACAGAGAAGTAAAACGAAAACTGTAAAACTTAAATTCTTGAGGTGTTGTGTGATTGATTGTCGAAATTGAAAGGAACCAGGGTGACGTTTTTAAAGAGATCTGAGATGACAATGGATTCATTCCTTCAGAATGAATGAATCAGTTGTGATCTGGTGTAAAACTTCAGAAACTCTCTTTATTTTCACACGTATCAGATACACATATCAGACATAATATCAGCTGTTGTCAAGATAAAGTGAACTCAATGTGTAAAATATGTTTACATGTTTACATGTAATATGTGTACATCTTTGACCTAATGTTTTTATCCACATCGAAATATTTTACTAACTTCAGGAGGACATGCTTCCTTTGTGGCCATACATCCATCTCCAGTGTCCAGTCAAGCCTCCAATCAAACATCTAATCATATCTAATTAAAGTTTTTTTGAATGTTTTGACGGCTTTTGAGACATGTGGGAGAGATTTCGAGCCGTGGTGGAAGTCTGTGCTCTCAGAATACTTTTCTAGGTGTATATGTATTTGACTGTGATCAGGAGCAAAAATGTTTCTTTACCTCCCTTATCAGCAAATTGATTATTTTTTGGGGCCGAATGTCCACTGGAGTCTCTACCTTAAAAAGTGGCAGCCATTATTTACTGACTGCCACTGCTGACAAGGTACTGCATCACATTGAATGTAATAAAGATTAGTCACATTTAGACAGTGAGGTTCTTTCAAACCACACTAACTGTAATTCTGCAGATATGAGATGGTTCTCAATATTTATACCGACCCAGTGCACTAACCCAAAAGTAAAGGAGTAAGGGTTAGGGTTTATATGTACACAATTTTTATTTGTAGCCCACAACTTAATTTTTTGTTTCCCTGATCATTTAACCATGACATTTTTGTAAAGAGTACTTATTACATACTAGTTTCAATTTGTTATTACTTTCTTATGTTTCATATATCCACTCAGTACTTGTCACTGATAGTTAGGTAAAAAATGAAGATCAAATTGGAAGTAAACTAGTACAATGAACCAAAGAATATTAGAAATACACTTCAGCTTCTATGAATTGTGGAATTGCTCTGAAAACCCGTAATCAAACAAAAATGTTTATTTTATGGCGAAAAAGGAACAAACTATTTATAAACCCTTCAGACATTCACAGTCCCTTGTCACTCGTCACTCTGAGCATCCCAGCTGTCAGCTACGTTAGCAAAGTGTGAGGGTCAGCAGGGTGACCTCTTGTTTCCGCTGTTTTCTCCTTTCTCACTCATAGAACTCACCCTCCAACTCTGACATTTAACCTACATGCAGATCCTCTCCATCCGAACCCCATCATGTTCCTCCTGTCCCCCGTCCAAGGACAAAACAATGAGTTGGCGGTGTCTAGACAGGTCAAGACAGGTGCAGCGCCCTGCTCCCTACATCCCAGAAAGGTGATTGGGTGACAGGGGTGATGCCTCAGAGGTGAGGGGGTGAGGATGGAGTGAAGAGAGGGGTGAAAGGGGAGAACTGGTTTGCTTAGAGGGATAAGGAGAGATGGGGAAGACATAGGGGAAGCAGGAACCCACAACAGAAGCCAAGTGCAGGGTAAACACCTGCTCTGCTTCTGCTGCCTCCTTTTCGGCCATTCATCCACCCTCATCCCACAAACAATCAAAGCAGGAAGCATTCCTTGTCTTTTAGGTCAATGGGTGACAGGGCTCGGGGGTCATAGAGAGGAAGAGGAGAGGGTTGGAGGACACCTCCTCCATGATTTTGATTTTTCTAACAATGTAGACATATTACTCTCTCACTCATGGTAAAAAATATCCTTCACCATCCTTAAAATCCCTCCTGTTGTTCCTCCTCTGCACTGGGTCACTCTACAAACAGGGAGATAAATAACTGATCATCCAGTTTTTAATATGTCCCACACCATAATCATACGATTAATTTAGAAAAAAATTCTGTCAGCTTTGTGTTGCTGTTGTGCAGCACAGGAAGGAAGTTGACGAGTCAGCACAACGTATTACAGCAGCGAAGACAAAGGCTGGAGGCCAAGCACCAACGGATGAAGGTCAGGCAGGCCAGTGATGATGAGGTTAACCTGTCAATCAAATTCTGCAAGTGATATTTCATCTATTGAAAAAGTGAAATTATTGAATATATGTATGACATTTGCGTGTGGATTATTTTCATTGTATTTATGAAGATGCAAATGAATGCTTCAAAAAAACTGATGATCATTTAGTCTGAAGCGTAGGAATTGTTTGAATATTTAAACATTTCAATGAAAGTCAATACATTTTTTTTAATTCCTCATGTTTCAAAAAATGAGCGTAATGTAATGAATGTAATAAAAAAAAAATACAATTAATCCACTTACATAATTGATGATGTTCAGACAATTGATGAGCTAGATAGCACTAAAAAGGTTTGGAAAATGTTACCATTGAAATTAACATATTGAGAATCAAAAGAAAACAGTGATTCAAAATCATGCATCAGCGTATGATTATTATTACTGGTGCATTTTTACATAATCATGTGCCTGATCAAGCTGAAGCTAATTTTAATTTTAATTACAATGCAATGTAACAATAAATCTGAGACATGGAGTATCGCAGATTTAAGGTAAATGCAATAAATTGTATTGTCTTGAAACCATGAACTACTCATGAATTAAAAAAAAAAGAATTAAAATGGAACTTTGATTTCATCCAGAATCTATTTAAAATGAAGAAGTACAACCCCCTGGCCTGACAATAAAGCCATGTTGGTCCATCTCAGCCCTTGGCTTGGGTTAGAGTCATTATCATGCCATGTTTCAAAATGGTTTGGAATTAAACCCTTTCCTTGCCAGTAGGAACCTTGTGAAAGGGAGCTGTCAGTCACAGAGCTGTTTGAAGAATAGGGTGGGGGTTGGCGGGAGGTGGTGGGATGGTAGACTGTGTGTGTGTGTGTGTGTGTGTGTGTGTGTTAGGGGGACATCTGGGCCAGAGAATAGGCTTCTCACGGATGCTATCCTCCATTCAATTCCCATTGGACAGGGCGCCATTATTGCACCACAGACAGCAGCCTTTCAATTTCATTATCCGGCTGATATGGACCATTCTAGACCAATACCTTAATAATCGAAATAAATGTATTACTTCTACTACTACCAGCAGTCAGTGGATGGTAAAATACTGTGATCACTGTGATCATGTTGCCGTTGAACCATGACAATATAAATAAAGTTAATGATCACTTCATTATGACACAACAGTAATATGAAAGAGATTGATGGATTTGTGATTAGCTGAAAGTTTTAAGTATCTTAAATTAAATATCTTTGGAAATGGTTCATATTTACACACAAACACACATGAAGCCAGGTACAGTGCTTTAAAGCATAAGGGCAAATCTTTGGAGAATAAACTTGTTGTTTTTTAAATCCTGGGTCAGGACATGGGTAGCTTAGTTTAACCTCTAGCTTGGCTTTGTTGAAATGGGGAAGAAAATTAGGGTAATTTAAAAGAAGCAGTTTTTCACACAGACATGTTGGGAGTGCTAGAGTTATTTTCTTGGAATGAGGTAATAGGTACCATCATGCACCTGGAGAATACAAAAACTAATCCTGTACTTGCCATCACATTACAATCCATCATTCCATCATCCTGCGACAGTAAGCCTGTGGTCCTTATTCTGGTCTGGTAACATTCCTAGAAGCTCCTGTTTTTAAAGGCTGAATCAGACCAAATCATATATTTCAGGATAATTGGTGATTTAATGTCTCCTTGATCTTCCTGACAGAAATAATTATAATTTGAACTCTTATACTCTTATATAAATGTAAAAAATAATTTTGAAGTTTAAACAAAAATTTGGATTTTGATCAAAACTAATGAGTAGCCAGAGGACTTTCCCTCAGAAACATGATTCGTGACAGGCATAACACAAGTTTTAGGTAGTATAAAATTGCCATTGCATAATCCCTCTGTTGTTTATTGACAATCAACTGTCCAGTAACACTACAAGTTTCCACCTGCTTGAAATCTTAATGCTATGCTGATTGGCCACATTCTGTACAGACACAGAGATAAAATATCCATCTTCTCACTTTTCTCAACAGATAAGAGTATAAAAAAATTGAACTGTTCCTTTAAAAGACACCTCAGTCAGATTTCAGGCTATGATATCATGTGTCACCGTGTCAACATGCCATTGTGCATCCTCTCATTCTCAATGCATGACTTCCCCTCAGTCACTATGAGATCTGCCTTCAGCTCCAACTAAGTTCAATGTCTTTGGAAGACTTAAATGTCTCATTGTTGCAGCAGGCAGTTTTCACTTTTGTGCCACTGAGCAGCTCCATGGCTTCAGGAAGTCCTACTGTGAGAAGGCCAAAGAGCAGAGACTTAAAACCTGCAAATCCTCCTCACTGATGGCATCTAAGCTGTGACATCCCTCCCTATCCAATTCACACCAGGTCAAAAGCTGCTGAAAAGGAGGGAGCCGGGAGGGCATGGGATCAAGGTTTGGCTTCTTCTGGGGCTCAGTAACATTTGATTGACCAAACAATGCAACAGGTGGACCATAGCGGCAGCTAAGGGCTAAGGAGGCGCTCATCTCTAAAACTCTGTGGAGAATCCACAAGTTTTCTTAGATGATGAAATTAATGTACAACAAAATATATTCTGTTATAAATAGTATTCTGTAAGCCTGTCAGTTTGCCTCTGTAAATACTAACTCATCTTACAAATGTTCACATTTGATTCATCCTCAAAGCACCCACATGTAAAGAGAGATGGAGGTTGGGAGGGCAATCTGCGCATCCACCATGCGACTGTGTTTACAGTTCTCAGTCTGCTTTACACCATGGATCATGACTCTCGTGGTGTCCTCCAACCTGAGGGTAATCACAAGTCAGAAGCTTGAGCGGTCAACATAATGCATGTATTCAGTTAATTCTTCATCAAGGCTCTCTTGGTCCAATTGACGATACTGAGTATGTGGGGTGCAAGGATGAAGTTAGAGTTGTTGTACACAGTCCATATGCTCAAGGGGTGATGATGTGTTAGCTGACTCATGGCAGAATGTGTTGTTGCATAGTGTGCACCTGAAAGCACAGCTGTGTGTGCAGTTATTTACACATAAATACTCAAGCAATTGGAGCACGGCGTTAGGTCTGTTTTGTAATCCAGAGTATTTTTTGTAATTACCTCACAATTAGTAAAGTCCCTTAATCACTCCTGTCATTTGAAATTTCTCCCCTCTGTTTGTCTGAAATTATTTATTTATTTTTTTTCAAGAAATTTGCTCACACTGTACAGGGGAAAGAAGGCTCTTAATCCTCGACCAGGAGACCGCAAGTGGCCATTTATGCTGCTGAGTTCAGAATATTAGCAGGTGAAATAAGATTCACTGCAGGCAGCTTTCATTCGAGGGTTAAGTGACAAGATAAATTAACCTCTAGAGAGAGAGAGATTAGTTATTAGTTATCCATTAGTTATTTGGCTTGATAAGAGTGACATATCAAAAAATCTGAGCACATACCCTAGATATGTCCCTCTGCTGGCCTTGGGTAAGACATGCAGCGCAGGTTAACCCCTGCTGAGTGGCAGCATCATGTGAAAGAGGGATTAGATCTAGAAGATCTCCTGTGGCCAAGCCTGCCACTTCCTATCAACCAGCTCTCTGAAGCCAGTAAATGGTGGGGTACTGCTGGGCCACCCCCCCACATCTCTGTGTTGGGCTCCAAGCCTCCAGCTGTGGTCTCAAGAAACTCTCTGGCTACAATCCTTGTTTGACTCTGGTGCTGACCAGAACTCTAAAGAACTGTTCAGCAAAGATGTCAATGGCCTTGATGGTAAGGCTATTGTACATGCCTATCACATCAACTTTAATAATCTCACATGTCACTCATGTAGTCTTCTGTTGTTCTCAGTCTCCATTGGCTCAGATCCATTTTTACCTGGAACATTCGCTGGGACTCCCAATGCCTACAGTTAGCCGTAGCTCATGTAAATCAGCCTTAGTCCTAACCTCCGGAGCAATATATCCAATATATCCAATATATCCTCACTCATTTTCAGTCCCACCTCACTGATCAATATCAGTAGACTGATAAAGACAAACGTAATGAGTAAATATATCAATGAATCATACTAATACTAATACTAATAATGAAATTAATTCTTGATAAAATAGTTCCATAGATAATGTGTTAAGTGCCATTAGATTACTTTTGTTGTGAACTAATTTTATATAACTTTAATTGATTTGACTTGACAGCCTTAATAACTCCACTGTGAGTACTATATTAGATCTGGACAATGTTTATCACCTTAGAAAAATATGGAAAACAGCTTTAAACACTCCTCTCGGTACTTTTAAATATTTACTAATAACATTCACTTAAATATTTACTCAACATTCACAACATTCACAACAATTACAAAAAGACAGGCTCTATTTTATTACCTTTTATTCCACGTCTGCAAGTTTTGATCATTGAGAAATGTTGTTAATCCCTCTCTCTCTCTCTTTCACCAGCATCTGCTTACAGTGAAAAATTCAATGCGTTTATTTGAACATTAATTTATTGTTATGTTAACTGACAGTTAAAGTAAACTGTCATGGTTGGCTTCTTAGACTGTGTTGTTTAAAGTATTGGAGTGATTTCCTGTATCTCTAGTTTATTTTTCTATGTTATCAACATGATTCTGTGTCGTGATTTTGAATTATAATTTTTTGTGTAGTGTATTTTGGATATTAGATTTGAATTGTGTAACTACAATTTGTGCTGTGTTTCGATGTGTTCCTTTGCCATTTGTCACCCTGCCCTCGTTAGTTTCCCTCCACTGTGATTGTCTGCTGCTCTGCTTGCACTTGTAGTTGCGCTTGCATCTAGTTAGCTTGCCCTTAGCAGTGTACATAATTAGGTTTGTGTGTTCCCCTTGTTCCTTCGTCAGTTCGTTTGGTCAGAGTTTGTGTCCCCAACAAAAGAGATTAAAACCTCAAGTGCAGACACTAAGAGATAGGCAGATGTAGACTGCGATCTATTTATTAAACAAAATTAAAGTGTACTCACTCCAAAAAGAGATAGAGTACTCAAACCTCAAAATCACACTAGTAAATCATGAAGAGATTGGCAAATAAGCATGAAGACAAATGCCACAGAAATGCTAGAGATTATTAGAAACAATCTGTGAAATTCAAGAGAACTTATATCAGTTTTTAGAGAACTTATTAAGTTCTCTGGCCCTTATACAGTGGCCCATAATAATAGGAGGAGGTCGATGCAATCATGCCATTTTAACTTGTTGAAGCCCTACTTTACTCGTTCTTCTGGCCCAGGTCCTGTTCAATCACTCTCCTCTGGGGCAGCAGCTGTTCCTGCAACTCACTCATCTTCTCTTCATGAAATAGGGTACACTAAGGAATTGGTGCTTTAGATAACAGGATTTTGAGGGGGTGTCATACATACTCAATGAGCATGACATTAATGTGGGAGATGCCCAGTCAGTCAGACAAATGTTATTGCATGTCTCTAGATAAGCATGAGCACTTAGGAGCAAAAATCAGAGTCATATGTTGGGAAATAACATTGCTGAACAATGAATTGTTGTTGGTCTTCTCCATGTCTTCTTGTAAAGATGCAAATTGGTACTGTTAAGACATTTTGTTAGCAAGTTTGACCTACTAAAGGGCTGTTGGCAGGTCCCTTTAACCCCTAGATCTAAGGATATTTCTGCGTTCATTACACACAGTGGTTTATATTCTTGAACTTTGATGCCTTCTGAGTTATGTAATGCTTCAGCCACCTTCCAGCACCTTATAAATAGACACGATTTACTACAGCACATTAAGGCCTGGAGAAAATTGGGGCTGCCAAGTTTATCACCACACTTCTGCAAGGGATACAGGGAGGTACCACAAGAGGAGACAGGGCAACCTTAGACAGCGTTTCAAACACCAGCATGACTTTACCAGTTCACGGTAATGCCATCCGTACTACATGGAGCACCAGCCAATTTCCAGAGATTGATGGACAGAATACGCCAAGGCTGTGACCACTGCAGTAATGCTTACCTCGATGACGTTGTGATCTTCAGCAACACTTGGGAGGAGCATGTCCAACATTTATCATTGGTGCTCAGGGGGATCCAGAAGGCTGGACTGATGCTCAACCCTGCCGAGTGTGAGTGGGCAAAGCAGGAGACCTGGTACCTCGGGTACCAACTAGGACGAGGAGAGGTGCAGCCGCAAGTGGATAAAGTGGAAGCTATCCAAAATTGCCCTGGACCACGCTCCAAGAAGGAAGTCTGGTCTTTCCTATGTGTGGTGGGCTGGTAGAGATGCTTCGTGCCCCAATTCTCAACAATCGCAGCCCCACTCACAACTTTGACCTGTAAGGACCAGAAGAATCCAGTAACCTGGACAGAAGACCGTGAAACAGCATTTAATACCTTAAAAACTCATCTGTGTTCTTCACCTGTACTTAAGAGTCCTGACTTGAACCAGTGATTTCTGGTACAGGTGGACGCCTCTGGATTTGGCCTTGGAGCAGTCTTGCCTCAAAGAGAGCCAGGAGAGAAGCATCCCATTCTGTACCTGAGCCCAGGCGTTCTATGGTGGAGAAGGAGGGCCTGGCAATTAAGTGGGCGTTGGAGAGCCTACGCTAATACTTACTTGGAAGAGACCGACCTGGAAACTGACCACCGGGCCCATACCTGGATCAATAGCATGAAGGATCACAACAGTGGCCTCACCCGATGGCACCTTTCACGACAGGTGTTTAAGTTCAACATCAGACATCGATCCGGCAAGACCAACGTGGTTGCAGACTACCTTTCCAGGTTGCTGCACATTGCCAACCTCCAGGAGGAGGGTGATGATGTGACGGAGCGTATCCTTCACTGACAACTGGGGCACAGACACACGTCTCCCCACTGCGTCGCTGGCTTTAAGCAGCGTGTACACACATACACCAAAATTCATTACTGATTTCTCTCCCGTCTGTATTCATACTCCTTAAATGTCTAAACACTGTCTTCAACGTCTTCTAACCCTAAGCGGTAAAGTAGCGTGGCCATGGGTGCACACATGGTAGCAACATACTACAGTCACTGCTGCTGAAACACTGTTGGCATCTTGCCATCTCCCCTCTGAGAGCTCGACCAGCGGAAGAGGGGCATAGCTACGGACACTACTAAATAGGGCAGTCTGGTGCGTTTTGTCATTCAACTGTTCTGCCAAAGGGGAGGGGCTAGGGGTATAAAAGAGGCAAGCTTGGCTCTCAAAAAGATAGTCTTGGATGGTTGCAGTGGAGGTAGTAATTTCCTGAGTAGCGTGCATTCTGGTAATTGTATTTGTGTATTTTTGTATTTTTGTATTTTTGGTGGATGAGTTGCTGCAGAACTGCGGCACAGTGGTGCTGTGGTTAGCACTGTCGCCTCACAGGAAGAAGGTCCTTGGTTCAATTCTGGGTCAGGACGTTTCTGTGTGGAGTTTGCATGTTCTCCCTGTGTCTGCGTGGGTTCTCTCCAGGTACTCCGGCTTCCTCCCACAGTCCAAAAACATGCAAACTGGGGGTTAGGTTAATTGGTTACTCTAAATTGCCCATAGGTGTGAATGTGAGTGTGGATGGTTGTTTGTCTCTATATGTCAGCCCTGCAATGAACTGATGACTTGTCCAGGGTGCCCCTGCCTTCGCCCGAAGATGCTGAGATAGTCTCCAGCCCCCCCCCCCATGACCCCTAGTGGGATAAGAGGTAGAAAATGAATGGCTGAGTTGCTGCAGAACTTAGAGAATTGTCTTTTTTGTAAATGATTTTTCTATTTTTTCACTTGTAAATAACACACTGTTTTTCACCTTGGGACTGGCACAATAAATTTGCACCATCACTGGATGAATAGACTACGCCATCATTTTTTTGGCTTTCCCATCTTCGCTGGGAGTGTTAATACAACCTTGCCACAGGGTGGGGGAGTTGTGTTTATAAATTTAGTGGTGTACACTAATCATAACACTCTGACTTGCAATTTCTCATTCTAAAACCCAAATCAGTGGCTTATACGCTGGTATCTTTTTCATCAGCCATTTCCATAAGACATTCAGCATTTAAAGTGGATAAAAAAGGGACAGGCTGTTCCTGTTTAACAGGTTTTCTCTTAGGTTTTCTTCCTGCAGTGTCTCTGTTTTGCCCATTCTTGCATTTTTACTTGAACTGCTTCATAGGTACCAAGGTTACTCGGGCAATGGCCTCGGGGTTAAGGGATGGGATTGCCAGCAGGTTGTTGAATTTTCATATGCTAACATCAGTATACCAAAGTGAGGACTTCCATCTTATGGGAGGGAGTGTGTTCCTTTGTTTTACAGACTCTGGGAGTTGTTTAAGGTTGGAGCGGATAGGATCGTCCTCTTACCTGCCCATATTGGCTGGGTTTCCACACAGGCATATGAGCCTGCCCAGTGCCCTTGCAAATAGAGGAGTTGTGTCATCTTCATTGACTCCTTCAGGCCAATTATCTCACAGCAATGGCGAACAGTTGACCTGGTCATTACTTCCAAACACTGGGAGCTGGTAGCAGCAATAACATGGAAAAGCAATATTTTGACCATATATTCTGAAGGTAAGAAGATAAAACCAGGATTATTCTGGTACTTTCCTTAATAGATACATTTTAGTTGAACTATCTCAGTGTAAAACTATATGCTTGATAGTAATCAAACAACAGCTCTAAATTTGATTTAATTCAATTAGATTTAGCACAAAATTATTTGCAGCTTTATTGGAAAGCCGTATGTAGCACAGTTAAGTGTTGATTTCATTTATTTAAAAATGACATTGAAGAATGAATAATGATAATCACTGTTTGTAGATGATGTTCTGGTACATGGCTGTTCATAAAGACTGAAAAGTTTGATTATAATATATGGAGAAAAGAAGCATTTTGTTTGTTGAATAGTATCAGGCAGGTTATTAAGAACACATTTGCATTTCTCTGACAGTGAAACAATCCCTGTATGAATTTGTAATATTTATTTATTTTCCTTTATGTTATGAATAGAGCAGCAACCACCGATTATTTCAATCACGATTAATCATTTACTCTATAAATGTCATAAAATGTTGAAAATGCTCATCACATTGTTTTGGAGCCCAACTTTACATCTTCTAACATCAACCACTAATTAAAAACCTAAAGACTCTTCATTTACTGCCAGAAATGAGAAAGAAAAGCAGTAAATCCAGTAAATCAGTTTATTTTTTGTTCACTAGCTTCGCAATTGACTTTTCCGATAGAATTCCTAATATATCTCATTTAAAACATATATTCAAATGACCCTCTTGGACGTTCAGCTACTCCATGAACCACGTGATTGGCTATGATTCTGACTCACCAATGATGCATCTGTTCTCTTCCTGAAGGGCTCTTGGCCTGCCTTTCTTGGAGTTTCACTGTCTCCCAGCGGGGCCTCCTGTGTCAACTGCATTCGTTTTCTCTTTGTTTCCTCTTCTCTTTGAAATGATTTAAGGTTCCAAGTCAATATCATACAAGCTATTGCAAATTTTGTACCTAAATTTGGTAAAATGCTGTGGAAAAAATTATCAGATGAAGGGCTCTATTTCTTTATTTTTTCCCCTGTCTCTCTTTCATTAAGAATAAATGGAAATGGTCATCTCATCAAGAGCGGTAACCATTCACATACTCATACACTGATGGTGTAGCATCAGGAACAATTTGGGGTTCAGTGTTTTGCTCGAGAAAACTTTGACATATCAATTGAAGGGTCGGGGATCAAACCAGGAACCTTCCAATCACGGGACGACCGCTCTACCATCTGAGCCACAAAGAGAGGGCTCAAGTGCTTCTGATCTGATTGTCAGATTTGCACTCAGACAATCGGCTATTTAAAAAAATGAAAATTTATTTGAAGCACAAGCATCAATTATAAAAATATTTTTTCTCCTACTTAGCTAATCATATTTCTAATATATACTAATTACTATTCTACTACTACTACTACTTGTCATGGTTATTGGTGTTTTGTTATGGTTTTCTGTATGATTTTGAGTTTATAAATCACTTAATGTTGGGAATTTGTGTTAATATATTATTTCTTGAATTAAGTTTTTTAAGTTTATAGTTATTCCTGTAACTATAGGAGTAAGTTACAGGATTCTTAATATCCTGTATTTTTTTTTTTTTACAGTTACAGTAAAAAAAACAGAACACTTCCGCCATCATATAAAGACATGTTAGAGAAACCGAATAAGCACTGAAACATATGAAGAAGCATAGAGTGAGATAATGATATGTAAGCTGAACTAAACAAATGAGTTTGTGTCATTGACACAGTCTGATTTTAACTGTTTAACTGACAGATGTAAGACAGTAATTCAGTTCAAGTAGAGTCATGGTGCAAAGCAATGTAAGTAAGGATGGACAGAGGAGCAGCTGTGGAAGAGCGAAGGACAGTTGCAAAATAGAGGAAATCTGAAGAATGTATGGTGGAATCCAGGTTTGCTGCTAGCTGGATGTAAGCAGTGGAGTTTGATATGATTGTTGAACTGGAAGCTAACTTAAGAGGTGGTGATATGTCATTGAATGAGCTTGTTGGTCATGTCGGTAAAAATGGCATTACAGTAGTGGTCATCTTGCTGAGGGATGGAAAGTGTTTCAAACTGTGATTCAAACCTTTGCATCTCCTCTAAAGCTCATGTCTGGATTTCCTTTACAGGTAATATCTTTTTCAGATATGAAGTAAAAAGAAATTGAGAAGTTACTAAAACTGTTGGTAAAGCTGCCTTCACAGGACAATATATTATTAGACTTCTAAGTTACTAAAGCTACTGATATAATGTGTGGTATAATAATTGTGTAGCTGTTATTATTGTAGTCATTAACTGGGTTTTTGCATACTAAGCTGCAGTATTCGGATGGCAAAGGGAAACACACCATTAGGGGAGAGTTGTGTTTGCCATGAGATAACAGCCTGAGAAGAGCTTGCACCACCTTCTCAGTTAGGAACAGCTATATCCTCCTTTCATTTACACAGTGTACATGTTGACACAGCGAGGTTGACAGTGAAGGACAGCTAGACTTCAAGTGTCACACACAGGATTCCTGACAATGAAGTACACCAAAGTTAATGAATGAAATATTATGACAATCAGTATCAACATATTCTTTTCTAGAATTAGGCAGTTTGAATGAATGACCGAGATGGTTGCCCTTTCTTTCAGCCTCTCTGTCTGCATTGACAGAGAGCGTGACCATTTTGTTTGGTTAGATCTATTAGACTGCACAATCCCTCCTTTATGCATTGTAAACACCATTGATGTTTTATATTGCTGCAAAATGTCCTAAATCTATAATATGTACACATGATGTATTAATATTAAGCACATACTATCTTCTTGTCTATGGCCTTCTCCTACGCAATGATGCTGAGTAGCCACAAGAGGGCAGCAACCCCCCCAAA
Organism: Mola mola; assembly: GCA_001698575.1. Taxonomy (NCBI): domain Eukaryota; kingdom Metazoa; phylum Chordata; class Actinopteri; order Tetraodontiformes; family Molidae; genus Mola; species Mola mola. Next base: position 3,760,535 of record KV751329.1, on the reverse strand, counting down.
AAACAGTGATAATGATAATCATGCATGTTCACTGCAGTCTGTTCCAAAATATATATTCTCACACAGCAGTACTTGTAAACATGTCTGGACAAACATGTCTTCTCTCCCATTCATAAGAAATATTAAGATGCATCTAAACTAAAGATGCCTCAGGGTCTACAGAATTAAAAAATATGATTTTTTTCTACCATCATAAATGATACCAAAATCGTTCAGTTTAGCTATTAAAATTACAAACATTACATTACATGATACTTTCAAGTTGGTTATATTAATAAACTGAGG
>KV751329.1:3708556-3760145 GCA_001698575.1 Mola mola | reverse complement strand
ATATAATTATATTTTATATTAAATATTGCATTATATATACATATTGTATGCATGTCTCTACTGTATTTACTGCATGTCCCCTCTAATGTTTTCTCTGTAAAAACATGAGACAACAAGAGAAAGGTAAAAGTTGCTCCTGTAGTTGTGTTCTGATATTAGTATTCAATATAATAATGGTTTAAGATGCTTCAAAAACTAGAAGCATTCACTGATTTCACCTACCAAAGATCTCTTCCACTAAGTACTATGTCTGCAATTGGTCAGTATATGTGACCACTATTATAAAGCTACTGTACTAAACATTAATGCAAACATATTAAGAAATCCAACAGGTTTTTGTTCTGGTCAGAACACCAAATGTCCCCATTTACTGGCTGATTGTCAACAGTTCTATCTCCCACAGCCCTCTACTGGACATTATGGGTATAGTGGGTGTAATCTCTACATTAGGTATTTATGGGGTTGGTAGTCTGTTGAAATTTAATTCGATGTGAATGTAAATTTTAGTAGAAGTTACAAGAGAGTAGTATAGTCCCATGAAATTACTCAATAGTTAGTAAAAATTAAAGCAGAAATAAGAATTGTATATATAGATGAGTCACACAGTAATAGTTGACATAGAGCAATGATGGGTTGTTTCTCTACAGGATGAGGAGGAGTATTTAACATTTCATGTGGTAAAGACAGGCTGTTAGCAAACAAGCACAAGTTGTGTGTGCTTATATAACTGTCAGCACATGATTGCTTTTGTCAAAACAAATGCAGCCTCCAGTTTCCATTACAGTTTCCAAACAATGTATTCGTAAATCCTGGAGCCTTCATTCTGAAATGTCAAGAGGAATCATTACCATTAGTTCTTTCCCACAAGTGCATAGTAGATATAGTAACTGCTGAAAATGTCCATAGTTAACCAGTAACTCCCCTTTACTTTTATCATGAATAAAAGTTAACAAGTTGTGTTAAAAGGTGTTAACATTAAGTCTAGCAACAGTTTTATAAAATATCTGCTCCTCAAGTTATATCTTTTATATTACAGAGTCAAATCCTGATGTTCAGCTGATCAGATCTTACAAATACAATCATACAAAACACTACACTCTTTTAATCATTGTAATTAACTTTATTTGCACCCTTTCCTTCATTCATTTCAAACTTAATTTTATCTACTAAACAATCAGAGTATCAAACAATTTTTGCATCGACACAAATAGGGAAATCTTTAGTAGCTGTCCTTGTGCAACGTTCAAAAACATGTGGTAATACGGTCTATTTTTTTTTTTTTTTCCTTTAACACAGGGAATGTTCTTTATGAAAGAAAATCATTGTACCTGAGACACAAAGGTCAGTTACTGGCCTTGGTCAAACTGTAATGATCTTACAACAAATGAACTGTGTTTTCTGTTTGTGTTTTCTATTCTGATGACTCTTCAATAAGATACATTTTTCTGTACCTTTAATTTTTAAGTGTCTGCTACATATGAGTTATACATAGATGCGAACTTTATGCTTTTTGTCATCAAGAAATTAGATTTGTTGTTATTGGGACCTCCAAATATAGTTGCTACTTTAGCAAACCTTGTTGAACCGTATGATATGAACTGAATGGAGGATATACCACATGCTCACCAGTCCCTCTGCTGCTCATCCCACTGCAGATCCATGAAAGGCGCTGGTATCAGTTTGGCATCCAAGCACTCAGGGGGACTGTCAGCTGCAGGATCACACCTCTAATCCTCCAAAAAACACTGACTGAAAGCACAAACAGCTGCTTGCCTGATCTGCCCTGTCTTGTCCTGCTGCTGAAAATATTCCAAAGCAGACCGAAAGACCAGGGATGGACAAGCTGGAGAGCTCGTATTAATTCCTGCCAAAAGTCAAAAATGTGTATGAGTATCCTTTATCAACTGAATTCAGTTCATTTCAAAGGCTAAACCCCTCACAGTATAAAAGCAGTTTAATCCAGGATGATAATATGGATATTTTTACATCTTAATGCTAATCGTATTCATCAAAATGAACAGATATTGAAAAAACACAGAATTGTCATTTTTTTTGTAATATACCAGCAAAATTGTTGCTTAAAAACACAAAAACACATCTATCCAGCATTAACTCTGTCCTCCAAGGGACTTGCATTTACAGGGAGCCGTCTACTGACTACTCAAAGTGCATTGCAATGTTTGTCACATTCACCCATTCACACATGCAGATCCATATTCTGGCAGCAGAGACTGCCATCTAAATTGCCGTCTTTCTCTTTGTCTCGGTGGGCTTGAACCAGCTGTACCTCCTGAGCCACGTCCTCTATTAGACTTCTTGGGTACAGTGGGTGGAGTTCGAAGGATGACCGCAATGCTGGTACCACTATTAACCTACTGCATTGCAACTTAGAAGGCTAGGGTAACCTCATTTTATACTATTACTAACCACAGCCACTGCAGTGGGGATTAAAGATTTGGATGGGCTGAACATCGCCAACCTTTGCAGCCACAGTAAAACTATACAACACGGTTACACCTATATTTCTCGAGCCATCTGAAGGCCATGATCACATATGCCCAGGAAGATAAAGCGTTAGGTGCAGGTGCAGCTGATTTAAAGGGTAGTGTGCCAACCTACTGCCAAACAAGCATTGTAGAAAAGAAGGTACAGGATCAATGTTCAACTTTGAATGTCAAAATGACATTCGAAGTTCATCTCTGAATTCATCCCCCTAATCCCTTGGGGGAATGTTGATCGAACACTGTTTTTGTCTTAGTATCTAAGTGGAGACAGGTAGCCCATCTCTGAAGGTGACGCATTTGCACAAAATTCTTAAATTGTGCACAGTTTTTTACCTGCACCTTGCCACGCAACACAGCAACTGACACATTTGTACATATTCTGATCTTGTTTTTATACAGATTTATTTATTATATTTATCCTTATCCTCTGTACTTGACAATAGCTGCTCCAAGAGACTTTTTTGTTGTATCTTGCAGTGCAATGACAATAAAGCTTCTTATTCTTTTTGATCAGCCTAGGGGACAAAATTGGATGAGCTACTGTAATGAGCCCCAATGCATATATCACAAATTGCTCTCAAATCACAGAGTTGCAGCCTGATCAGTCCCTGAAGTTCCAATCATCTGAGAATTGAGCACTACCACCAAATATCAACCTTTGTTGTAGTGCATGGGGTCTGCTCTTCTTCTTGCAAAGCCCAGCCAAGACAGATGCAAAATAAGGCAAGCTCTGTGAAACCTTTCGTATTCCTGGTATGACAAAGAAGTCATATAGATAATGATAATAATAATAATTGCTGAAGTGCCACAGCCTGCAGCTTGAGGTGGAGGTGTGGGGAGCCAGCGAATAGCTAATTTGGAGCCAGTTAAACTTGTAGGCTGCACATTGGAAGGTGAAACAGAGAAACTTTTCTACATGAAAGCATGCGTTTTAAGTTGGTGGTGGTGAACCAATATCCTGGCTGTACTATCTCCAACAAATGCTTGAACATTAGCATCTAATCATGTCTTCAGATGGCACAGGGTGGAAAATGTCTTTCTGATGAAGCAGTTGAGACTTGAGCATGGTTTAATAAGATTTTCAGTCTATAAAAAAAAAATAGCATTTGTTTTCACAAAAGCCCTTCAAAAAATTACAGTATCTCTGTACCCTCATTTTTTCAGGAATGTTTGTTGACAATCAAAACTGGTGTCAGTAGGACAGTCGACTGTTGGCTGGTGAGAACTGGGTTCAAATGCAAAAGTAATTGCAGGCGCAGTGTGTATGATTGACATAACCCTCAGTGTTTCATTTGTGTTTGCAGCTCTCATTGCTGTCATTGCAGCTCAGGCAACTGCCTACTTGGTCTATATATAGTCCGGCCCTGCTTGCCATTGCTGGTTTCTTTAGATGAGGTCACTTCCTGCCCTGTGACTAATATATCACACTAAATTTGGACTTTGTTGTGTTACATCTCACTGGTCACGCCTCTTTTGACACTGCATTGGTTGTTTGCTGTGTAAACAGCCACACTTAAGTGCCCTATATCCATGCTTCTTGGTTCTGTGTAAACTAACAAGGGTGGAGAGTTGGCAAACCTTCAATGCAGGGAAGAGGCAAGCTGTCTGTGTAAAAGGGCTAATGACAATAATTGGGATTAGTGTAGTGGATAGTTAGCCCTTGCCTGACCAGGTATAGTATAGTGGGTCAACGGTGGTCATGGTAGGACAGTCATCCATTGGGGTCATTTTTCCATCAGCAAAGGCAGACCCCTCCACACTGTCAACTAAAGCCGGGCTATGTTCATGAAAATTTTCAGCAAGAGTAGCACCCAATAAGTCCTGTAGAAGGCTCTGCATGTGCTTGTAGAACAACGGGTTGTGTCACCTTACATTCTCTCTCTATCTGTGATGGTTTGGGATAGATTTCTTTTTATGCTTGTTTCAGCTCACTTCTTTTGATCGTTTTAATCTCCCTGGCCTCTATCACGCTGAAAATGCCATTGATGGTGTATACACTAAACTGACTCCAACACAGTTTGTTTGGAGTTGTGTGTCTATGCAGCTTAAGGCTGTGGGTTCAGACAGGGTATCAAACAAAAAGTTTATAATTATCCATCACACCCAGAGTATTAATACACCGCGCACATACCAAACTGATGACAGAACAATGGTAAGTGCAGCTTTCCAGTGATAGAGCACTCTAGACCAGTCTAGGAGTGGTGCTCACTTTTATTTTCCTACTAGCATACGTAGTTAAAATTAATTTGATTTATGATACAGGCTTGGAGCATGTATAGTATTAGACGTAAATGATTTTGATATCCTTTCAAAGCTCAAAGACTTAAATGTTAAATGTTGTGCAAGAAGATAAGATAGAAAGATAACGCTTTTTCATTTTCCAGACAACAGAGCTTTGTATTAATAGGCCAGTGATACAAATTTAGCTGTGAGTGTGGTGCACTTTGCAATTTGTAATCTGCAAAATACTTTGTGTGTTTTGGGGTTTTGTGTGCAAATACAATACATTTAATATTTGGCAGAAACAGAATACATCAGATGAGTCCTATTTCAAAAAGTGTAAGTTGTATATACTGTAGGTATGGAGTGTAAAACTTTTCAAACTAGTTTATACTAAAGGGGGACTTCTGGTATTTTATTTCCTGATCTTTTAGGCTCAAGAATTTTTAGACAGTGAGGCAGGTGGGGTGGAGAGGATGGAGGCAGAAGTGGACCTGAGTGTACAGGAGAAAGTGTATATAACTCAATGAGGTATGAAGCAGCAAGGTTATGGAGGGCTTTGAAAGTTAGGATCAGGATTTTAAAATCAATACTGAAGCGGGCCAGGAGCCAATGGAATTGTTTCAGGACAGGGGTTATGTGTTGTGTGGAAGGGGCTCTGGAAATGATGCAGGCAGCTGAGTTCTGGACCAGTTGCAGTTTATAGAGGGATTTCTGAGGTAAACCATTTAGAACAGCATTACAGTAGTTAAGAAGGGATGTGACAAGAGCATTAACCAGTATGGCAGGGCTGTTGGTGGTGAGTGCTGGATGATGGCAGTTTATGTTGCAAAGGTGGAAGAAAGACCGGGTGATACTATTTATGTGTGCAGTGAAGGGGGGGGGGGGTGCTGTTGAAGATGACACCCAGACTCTTGATCTGAGGGAAAGGATGGACAGTACAGTTATCAATGAGTAATGAAAAACTGTCAGATTTGGAGAGTGTTGTCTTGTGCCAATAAGAAGAAATTCAGTTTTATTTCCATTGAATTTGAACAAGTTATGGGAAAGCCAAGATTTCATTGCTTGCAAAATTTCAAGGAGGGAAGACGGAGGAAGTGTATATTATATTAACATAATAAGGGATGGCTGATGTCAGCTAACATTCACACTTTATACTTTGTTAGAGAATCAATCGAACAATCGAACTTTATTTGTAAAACCCAAAATCACAAAATGTTTCACAGGACTTTTACAAACATACAGTATGTGACACCCTTTGCCCTTAGACTGTTGGTGAGGACAAACTTAAAGAAAAACCCTGAACAGGGAAACATAAGAAACCTCAGGAAGAAATACAGGAGAAAGATCCTTCTTCCATGGCGGACAGATATACAATAGATGTCACATGTACAGAACACAACATGGAAATAAACTATTGACTAACACATGTTAGTCAACATAGTCTAAGAGCATATGAAATCTATAAATACAGAGGTATGTTTAACCTTTTATCCAGAGGCTGATACATGTTAAATTATATGAAGTCTGTATGTCAAAGAGTATGTGACATATTTATTGATCCACAGGTATGTGTAGTCAATTGCTGTGTAGCACGTTTAGTCTGTTGAACCAGAGGTATCGTCCGTGGATCCAAATGGTGCTGGGCCATTCAGACCAGGATCCAAGCCACATAATACCCTATCCTCTGTAAAAGTTGGGCTAGGTGATCCTGATCCACAATCTTGAGCCACACGATCACCTTGCAACCAGCCAGCGGCCCGCAGACAGAAGAACCCAGCACCCCATTATCAGGGACCTGTGGGATGAGAAAGCACAGGAACTTCAGGGAAGGTGTGAAGATAGTAACAAGCATTACTGGGACAGGAATAAGTCAAGAAAAAGATAGAGATAGAGGAGGTCAGTGCATCATGGGAATTTACTTGGCTGTTTAAGTCTATAGCAACATAGCAATGTGCAAGCCTGTGCCAGTACTAACTATGAGCTTTATCAAACATGAAGGTTTTACACCTACTCTTAAACATAGAGAGGGTGTCTGAACCTAGATCTGAACTGGGAGCTTGTTCCAGAGAAGAGGGGCCTGATAGTTGAAGACTCTGCCGCCCGGACTAATTTTGAAGATCCTAGGAACTACACATAAGCCTGCATGTTGGGAGCATAATGATCTAGTTGGGTTATAAGGGACTCTAGGCTTTTTAAAGTAGGAAGTTGCAAGACAATTTAGTTCATAGGAAGCCAAGCTATAGAAGGTAACACAGAAAAAATAGAATCTCTTTTCTTTGTCCCAGTCAAAACACAAGAAGCAGCATTCTAAATCAACCTGAGAGACTATCCTCATATAGAGACCTGATAGTGCAACCTGATAGTAGAGTATTACAGCAGGTCAGCATAGAAGTAAAAGATGCATGGACTGATTTTTCTGCATCTTTTTGAGTGAGGGAATGTCTAATTTTTGCAATCTTAAAAGGAGAAAAAGGGCAGATCTTGAAAATTGCTTAATGTAGGAGTCAAAGAATAGATCCTGTTCATAGATAACTCCCAAATTTCTTAGAGTAGTGCTGGAGGCCGAGGTAATTCCATGCTACATTATCATATCATTTGATAAAGTATTCTGGAGATGTTTAGGACCCAGCATGATAACTTCAGTTTTAGCCAAATTAATCATTAAAAAGTTACAGGTCATCCAGGTTTTTATGTCTTTAATACAAGTGTGAATTTTACTCAATCTGTTGGTTTCATCTCACTTCAAGGATAAATAAAACTGGGTGTCATCTGCATAGCAGTGACAATTAATAGAGTGGTTTCTGATTATATTACCTAAAAGAAATATATATCGGATGCAAAGAATTGGTCCAAGTACAGATCCTTAATTAACTCCATAACTAACTGTGGTGTACATGGATGACTCATCATTTACATGTACAAACTGATTTAAACCGGCTTAATGCAGTTATTTTAATGCCAATTAAAATGTGCAGTCTTTGTATAAGGATCTGATCAGATACAGCACTAAGATCTAACAGAACAAGTATAGATGCAGCCTGATGCAGTTAAAAGGTCGTTAGTAATTTCTGATCAATGCTGATTCCATGCTATGATGCATTTCAAAACCTGACTGGAAGACCTCACATAAACTATTGTTATGCAGAAAGTCACATGACTGATTAGCTAGTGCATTATCAAGAATCTTGATGAGAAAGGGAAGGTTAAATTTCGATCTATAGTTTGCTTGATCCTTAGGGGTCAAGTGTGACCTTTTTAAGGAGCGGTTTAATTACTTTGACTTGACTTTTAAAGGCCTGTGGTACATAACCTGTTAACAGACATAGATTGATCATATCTAGAAGAGAGGAGCTAATGACGAATAGAATTTCTGAAAGCAGTTTAAATGGGATGGGATTTAAACAATATGAAGTTAACTGGTGAAGGTCAGTTAAAGTAAAGCAGTATAGGTAAATATTTAGTCTTACAGCTGACTCTAAGTTTCCTGTGTTTAAAGATAGATCTGTACCAGCTGAGAACAGATGTTGATGAATTGTCTCCCTAATAAGTAAAACTGTTATTAATAAAGTTCATAAAGTCGTTACCAGTAAGACTTACGGGAATACATTGAGCTATGGAGCTATGATTCTGTGTCAGCCTGGCTACAGGCTGGGATTCTTATTGTTCTCTATCAATGTTGAGTAATAGACTGGTCTAGCATTGCGTTGGTCCATCCTATATATTTTCAGTCTATTTTGCCAGACTTAGTGTGACTCTTTCAGTGTGGTGGAGCGCCATTTCCTTTCTAGGTTCTGTGTTTTTTGCTTCAGTACGCGAATGTGAGGATTCTACCATGGAGATGACAGACACAGTCTCAATGGCCTTCTTCGCTGGAAACTGCCCCAATGGAACTTAAGATAAGCATGTAGGACTGCAACTCTGTCTCCTGGTCTGAACGGTTTGTCAGGGTTTTGGGTCTATAATAAACTTGGTCAAAATTTCTAGAAACGAGAGCTGCTCCATCTAAATTTGGATAATGCTATCTCTCCTAATCAGAGAGGGTCTACCCCAGACCATACTGTTTGCTGGACACGACCTCGGCAGGCAGCAATTGAGTGATAACATTTCCCTAAAAATATCATCACTGGTCAAATTAGGCAGATGTCCAGAGGAAATTATGGCTCCCCACATGGTTTTGTACACACCGACTTGATTGTAATTTTGTTGCTCCTCAGAATTTCCACTGTTTTATGGAGGAGGTGGGAGGTGTTATCCATAATGGCCGGCAGTTTGGTCGGCATCCTCTGCTCCACCACCTCCTCCAAGCTGGCCAACTGAGAGCCAACAACAGAACCTGCTTTCTTGATCAGTTTATTCAGTCTGTTGGCGTCCTTTGCCTTGATGCCTGTGCCCCAGCACATCACAGCAAAGAAGATGGCGCTCGCCCCGACAGACTGACTTCTTTTACACAACCTCTGTGTTAGTGGACCACTCCAGCTTGTTGTCCAGATGTACTCCCAGTTACCTGTAGGTCTGGACAATTTCCACATCAGTCCCATTAATGCAGACAGGAGAGGGTGGGGGCTTTTTCCTCCTGAAGTCCACCAACATCTCCTTTGTCTTCATCACGTTCAGTTGTAGGTGGTTCTCAGCGCACCAACACACAAATCAGCCCACCAGGTTCCTTTTCTCATCTTCCTGTCCATTCTCTACACACCAGACTATGACTGTATCATCTGAGAATTTCTGCAGGTGACACGACGCAGTGCTGTACTGAATGTCAGAAGTGTAGGCAGTGAAGATGAAGTGGGACAGCACAGTTCCCTGGGGGGCCCCGATGTTGCAGATCAGACATTCAGACACACAGTGCTGTAATCTTACAAACTGTGGTCTGCCCGTCAGGTAGGCCGTGATCCGTGCGATCACAGGAGAATCAACCTGCATGTCCTCCAGCTTCGCCTGACAGACTCAATTTATACATTTATACAGACAGAAAAAATATTTGTATGGACTGAAAAATATTTCTGTGGAGAGGGCAAAAAAAAGTGATTTATTTCAGATGTTTTCAATTGCCCTGCTTGCATCATATAGTCTTGTTGAATTAAATGTCCGATTGACCAAACTACCTGCTGGAGTAATTTAAAAAAAACAAAAACCTTTGAACTCAGATTAGTAGATTAGTAGATGAGAATGCAGATTAGTAAAATGGGCAACTAACACGGAGAAATTTCTTCAAAATCCTCTGCAGTACCCTAAAATACCAAGGAAAGGCATTAGTTCTTTGTTGAGTGAGTTGAATAATGATCAACGATGAGATCTCTGATCCTTGTTAACCACCTTCCCAAACAGGTGAAAGTACACCTGGTAAATTCACATTTAGCCAGATTTATGGCCAGGTTAGCCTGGTCAAAGAGTCAAACAGAGATGGATATAATCCAAATCTAAATCTAAATCTATGGTACTTCCCTTTAACTATGCAACTACTTTATTCATTAACCACAAGTGACAGTGGCACTTGCCAATAATCTCTTCAAAAGATCAAAGTAATTGATTTATTTCATCGTGCCCATCTTCCTATGAGGACGTGGATAGGCATAGTAATGTTATGTACTTGTTAAATCTGTGCAGGAACCGAAAGTTTGGTTTGTTTTACAAACCAATTTATACAGTTATGCCCAGCTAGAACAGAATGGTTCTGCAATGTTGTGCTCTTTCATATAGTTTATTTCCCCTTTGACTCCAGTTTAGCGCCTTTTCCTTGATAACCCAGTAAAATCTCTGACAACTTGGCTTGGCATCTCCCTCATCAATATCATAGGTAATATCATGGGTTCGGGAGTGTCTGAAAACAAGAAGGAAATGAACAAAAATGAGGATAGATGACTTTTTTCTTCCTACTACAAATGTCCCAGCAACTTATCCAGGTTACTAAGTCACACAGTTAATTTTTGAGTAGGCAAAAAACATACTCAGCTGGAGTCAAGAAGTGAGATGTATGTCAGAGCAAAGCAATTAGTGAAAAAAAATGTTAGTAAAGTAGCAGAGCCATCCTGTTCTAGCTCGACATTCCCATGAGTTTTAGTATGTAAACCAGACCAAACTTCCAGATCCTGCACGGAAGTATAGAACATCACTAAGCCAGATTCCTATCCATTTCCTCGTTTGGAGGTCGGCACAGTGGAATTTGTCTGCTCTTTGTCCTGTGTCTGAGGATACTGCCTTCTTAAAGGATAATTATCTGTGCCACTGTTGCAATGAGCTTTTTCGTTGACAAATATTGGGCAACAGTGTTGCTTTTTGCTGTTATGTATATTTCTTTTTATATTCATCATGACCCTCAATTACAATCTGTTCTTCTTGACTGATAAAAGAAGCACATGATCATATGGTAATGCACACAGAGCCCAAACAAGATGGAGTTAATAAAGAGAGGTGATATTAACAATCTCTAAGCCGGGTTTTGGGTTTTTTGAACTTGCTTCCACACAAAAAAGCCTGGATCTTTTGAGCCTGGTTTGAAGTACACCATTCAGAAAAGAGTAGCCTGGAGAAAGCCACACCACCCATTCTCACTCCTCTGACACCTGGCTAGGACATCAGTCAGGGCAAGTGAAATCCTCTCTTTATCTTTTCATATGAAGCTCATGTTTCTGAAGTCTTTTGGAACGACAACACCTTAAACATCCACTTCTTGGAGACTTTAAGATAAAATATGATATAAATAGATATAGAAGATGTGAAGTGTCCTTTTCTGATACATCCGTCTTATTTTCATAACAAATGAAGATAAAAAAAGGCACTAGACAGGTGGGCAGAGTGAGAGGTCAGGGAGGGTGTCTAGTGAGAGGGTCAAAGCTTTGTGGTTTTAAGCAAGAATTGTGACACTGAGTCACTGCTTTTCTGCCTTAAGATATAAACAGAGACATAGTGTGCATTGTACTATTCTATGCAAAACTGACTGTAGGTGATTCAGAACAAGCTCAAATGGCGCAGCTCCCACAAAGGGGAAATATAAAAGAGAAAATATTTAGTTCAAGTTCAAATCTATTATGAAGTTAGACTACAACATACTATTGTCTTTGTTGCTCAGAGCAGGACAGCTCTTTTCCAGAGCCCAGAGCTACAGACAAACCACGGACTGTGACTAACAGTGTGCACAAGCCAAATTGATGAAAAAAAAAAAAATCAAAAATGACAAATGGATACGTAGAAACTTTGTTAGCAGAGGATTTTATTTTTGACCTCATTAGCCATTCATACCTTTCTTGCTAGACCCTCTTTGGTTATCCCCATGGGCAATAAATAGAATTTGGTTTGTGTCCACAATCTGTCCTCACTTGGAAAAAGTATTTAAAAAGTGTGGTAGAATTAGAGATAGAGAGGCTATGCAGGGTGAGTCACATGTCCCATGAGTTATGCAGCAGAAAGTTCCTGGCCATCCTCCCAAAAAAAATCACATCATTGGGATGGGAGCAGAGAGGGCAGCCAGACATCATGAGTTTTTGTGTGTGTGTGGTGGTGGGGGTGAATAGTGTACCTGTTGTTTGTTTGTGTGAATGTCTGTGTGTGTGTGTGTGTGTGTGTGTGTGTGTGTGTATATGTGTGTGTGTGTGTGTGTGTGTGTGTGTGTGTGTGTGTGTGTGTGTGTGTCAGCAGGTCAGGGTGGTGCCCTTGGCCTTGTAAGGCAGGGTTATTGGGTCTTATATATTTGATCCCTGCCTCCCCTGCAGGTCTAGCAGCTGCTTCCTCTTCACCTGGCCCCTGTAAGTCTCCACAACTGGTTGTATTTTGTATTCATTTTCTTGTACTCTGTTTTTCTATGATCTAAATGCTCTTTTATTTAATTATGATTTCCATAAACGAAACAGCGCCAACAGAAACATGACCATTACAAGAGTTACATTCTGAACATGTTTGAACTAACTGTTTCCTAAAAATGCTGATGTGATTCAACTATTGTAATTCAGACTTTTTATGCAAAATTTTCTAATATAGTTTTCTCTGCCCACTTCAGGTAAATCACTGACTGAAATCTGAGCTCACCTGTCGTCTGACTTGAACCCGCTGGTAAATTCTCCTTTGCTATTGTTCTCATAACAACTCATTGTAAAGTTAAGGAGTGATATAGTACTGTATGTACTAGTGCATCTAAAAAAATTATAATATCATGATTTTTCATCAGTTATGTAAGAAAGTAAACATTTAATATATTCTAGACTCATTACACATAAATGTTTAAAGCATTTTACATTTTTCAGTTTTGATAATTATGACTTAAAGTAAAAAAAAGTGCAATATTTCACTTTGAATCCAAAGAATATAGTACAGAATAAAAACAGAGCCTTTCCATAAAGTTCTTTTTTTGTGGCGATGCACTGGTAGGGGACTAGATTGAATTTTAGTATAGTTAAAATCCAAATGTATGTGGTGTGGAAAAAGTAATCTAAAAAAATGGACAATTAATTATCTTGATGCAAATATTAGGGTGAAGACAGAGGCAGTGTGAAGCCTATATTAATCACTATTATCTGTATCTGCCTTGGCACAGTCATGGGGGATGCAGAGATGGCTGTCTTTGGGGCAGCTGCCCCATTCCTGAGGAAGTCAGACAGGGATCGTATGGAGGCGTCCACACGCCCCTTTGACATAAAGAAGGAATGCTTTGTCCCAGACCCAGTGGAAGAGTTCGTTAAAGCAACCATCACTTGCCGAGATGGAGACAATATCACTGCAGAAACCGAAAAAGGGAAGGTTAGTGATCTCATTTTAATCTCTAGTTTATAACACATATAATCATATAGTATTGTGGTAGTCTAGGAATAACCAAAAGGATGAGGCAGGCTTTGGATGGATTTTGTAAATTTGGCACAAAAGTTATAAATAAAAAAAAGTCAGACTCCTCAAAACATAAGAGAACGAAATCTAATGTGCCTGCAAAAACATATGCACTGTCAAATTGGAGCTTGTTCTGATTCATTATTCCATGCATATGAAACCAATCTCGCCTAGATAAATAAATACATCCATCACCACAGTCAGTAAACTCTTTCATGGGAGCAAGTGTTAATCTTATCTCAACTCAATCATCTCTCCTTGAATGAGTGTAAATACAAGCCTGACTCCTGAAGTTATCACATATTTGGTCACAAGACTGAACAAATGAGTGTTGAAATGAAATAAGACACTCCTGCCATCTGGCATGCATGTGTGGCATGCAACCAGGGTAGCATCATGCATGTAGCATAAACAACACAAACTAAACATTTCTATGTGAAATTTAAGTAACCATTACATATTAGTCAAATATCTGCATTCATGTCCTTAGACTGCTACCTTTAAAGCGGCCCAGATTCTGCAACAGAATCCTCCAAAGTTCGACAAGATCGAAGACATGGCCATGCTGACCTTCCTCCATGAACCTGCAGTGCTTTTTAACCTCAAAGAGCGTTATGCAGCATGGATGATTTATGTAAGTAATTATACACTAATGAACAAGACATGTCAACTGTCATGTAAATGGACTTTCACTTATATCAAATCAAATCAAATCAAATTTTATTTGTATAGCCCGAAATCACAATTTACACATTATCTCACTGGGCTTTGACAAACTGTACAGATGTGACATCCTCTGCCCTTAGACCCTCGAAACGGGTGAGGAAAAACTTTAAAAACCCTAAACAGGGAAAAGAAGAAACCTCAGGAAGAACCACAGAGGAGGGATCCTTCTTCCTTGGATGGACAGACGTGCAATAAATGTCACTTGTACGGAACACAACAACATGATAATAACAGTTTACTTAGAATGTATAAAACATCCATGAGTCCCAGAATCTGTGAATTCTATAAATCCGGATGTATGGGAAGTCTAGTGATCCAGACGTAGTGGTTATAAAAAATATATTTTTTTATAACCACTTTACAATAAAGCACTTTACATTGTTTGTCACATTTACCCACACATTCACATGTGAGTGGAAGTGTACAATAGTGTATGCCAGTAGTTCCACAAACTCCACAAAATAGAACACTAGTAGGTCCTAAGGTGTGAACAAAAAGTAAGCCCAGTCCTTCCCAAATTGACCACAGTCTCAGAATCATTATGAACTGCTCTAAACTCCATAAGCCCAGCTAGTAATGATTTTAAGAACCTTTTTAATACTAAAACGTTACTTAGAGAAAATTCAGAAGAATCCCTGAACACAAAGCTCTTGGAGACAGCTTCAGCATCAGACCGTTACCACACCAATTGAACTTGAGGAACTAATCTCGACAATTATTTCTTCTAGCACGTGTATCCTAGACCCCATTCCTACTGAAGTACCTAAAGACACACTACCCCTAATTAGCATGTGGATGACCTGTAATTCCTTATTATAACGCTGTACTACTAAGTCGCTGAAGACCCTCCAGCTGAAACAAAACGTTGCTGCTTACGTGCTCACGCGAACAGGAAAAAGCGATCATATTTCTCCTGCTCTACCTTCTCTGCATTGGCTTTCAGTGAAATCCAGAATGGAGTTTAAAGTTCTCCTCCTCACCTACAAAGTTCTCACATTTGTATCTTAAAGAACTTATAGTGCCTTATCACCAAATTAGAATCCTGAGTTCCCAAAATGCAGGTTTAGTGGTAGTTCCTAGGATCTCTAGAAGTAATCTGGGAGGCAGAGCCTTTAGCTATCAGGCCCCTATTCTCAGAAACCAGCTCCCAGTTCAAGTCTGCAGGGCAGACACCCTCTCTGTGTTTCCCATGATACACTTAGCCCGTCTATTTCTCTACCTCGTTTTCTCCCTACTTCTTCTACTCGCTACTCTGTCATGTCCCAGTACTTGTGTTACTAACTTCACCCCTGGGAGTTTCTCCACAGAGTCCCTCTGCCTTATTGTCTCTCAGCTATCTGATGATGTGGGCGTGACGGTTCTGCTAGCGTCCTGCTATCCATTGGAGATGTGACCATGTTTCTGGAATCATGATCAATTTCACCTATCTTAGACATTAAAAGACTGGACTGGAGTCGTCTGGAATACTGACCTGAATCACTGTCTGGCTCCTGGACTCTTGTCTTTAATAACGTGCTCCTGGGCTCAGTTCTCAAGTTTTGTCATCCATAGAATCTAATAAATCTAATATTTCAATATACATCAGCAGATCTCATTAATCCATTCACTATTTGATGACTGTCATATTGTTGTGCTCTGTACTTGTGCCATCTATTGCAAGCCTACTCATCCAAGGGAGAGCGATCCCTCCTCTGTGGTTCTTTTTGAGTTTTTTTTTTCTTTTTTGGACTTTTTGGGAGTATTCCTCCTACTGTTTGAGGGTGTAAGGGTAGAGGGTGTTGCTATGTAGAGATTGTAAAGCCCTCAGAGGCAAAATGTTATTTGTGATTTTGGGCTATACAAATTAAACTTGATTCACTGATTGATTGAAGAAAATTCTTTCATACAGAATTATGAGAATAGTCCTTAATTGCCAATGGATGTTAAAATTGTAATTATTTATCCCTGAATTTTAGACCTACTCAGGGCTCTTCTGTGTCACTGTCAACCCGTACAAGTGGCTGCCAGTCTACAACCAGGAAGTGGTTGATGCCTACAGAGGAAAGAAGAGGAGTGAAGCTCCTCCTCATATCTTCTCCATCTCTGACAATGCATATCAGTATATGCTGGCAGGTAATAAGGCAATGTTTCGAATATCACTTTTTATATATAATAATGCTGACTCTTGATACTAACTAAATTATAATGTCCGCAAACTTGTGCTTGTAGACCGCGAAAACCAGTCAATTCTGATCACGTATGTAAAATTCTATATTAGACACACTTTACATTTAATGCCCTGAAATAATAATAATAATATCATTATTGTTATCCTTGATGCCACTGTAAAGACTGATTAGTGACTTGGCAATTACAGTGGAGAATCTGGTGCAGGAAAGACTGTCAACACAAAGAGAGTTATCCAGTATTTTGCAAGTATTGCAGCTGGAGGAATAAAGAAAGAAGCCATTTCTAAAGACAAGGTGAGCATATCTTGAGTTTAACATTATTTACAGCTTCAGAAATTCACCAAAATTCAAAAAACTAAAAATATGAGTTGATGCAAGTGACAGCAACTGCTATAGATTCTTTTTAAACACTAAAAGCACATTTAGCTCAAACAAGGTTCAACTTTGACAGGGCACCTTAGAGGATCAAATCATCCAAGCTAACCCAGCTCTGGAGGCCTTTGGTAATGCCAAGACCATCAGGAATGACAACTCCTCCAGATTTGTGAGTGTCTAATTTTTCTGTCTCTGAATTGTAAGTAATATTCAGTTTCCATAAATGCACAGTTAGCAACAGCAAACCTCAAAGTTTTTTTTCACATGCAACATTTATCCTTTCAGGGTAAATTCATTAGAATTCATTTTGATACCAGGGGGAAGTTGGCCTCTGCTGATATTGAAACATGTAAGAACAAACCTACACTAATAATGTCAATAAAATATGTTTCACAATGATGCTTGATTTTACAAATGGATTTATTTTCACTCTTGTATTGGCCATATGACAGACCTTCTGGAGAAGTCTCGTGTGATCTTCCAGCTCAGGTCTGAGAGAGATTATCACATTTTCTATCAGATTCTGTCCAACAAGAAGCCTGAGATCCTTGGTTGGTGCACATCTATGGTTCCTCTCCTCTCAGTGATAATGATAGGCCAACATAAAAATAAAACAAAACAAAAAAACCTAGCCGTCATTTGTCTTTTCACTCAAGTCAAGTGTCTATCTATCTGACCGTCTTTCACCCTTTCTGTGTCCTCCAGAGATGCTCCTCATCACAAATAATCCCTACGACTATCCCTTCATCTCTCAGGGGGAAACCCAAGTGGCCTCCATTGATGACGCAGAAGAATTGATGGCAACAGATGTCAGGCTCTCACTCATTCCTCTTTCTACACTTCAACATTAACCTCTTATTATGTGACTGAATTCACCTCCCCCTGGAAGTTGCTCTTTTAAAACAACATAGACTTTAAAGAATTATGAGATGTCTAAATGAGAGTTTATAATACTCTGAGACAGAAAGATTCATACTTTTGTAGTCTACCAGGAATATGTGCCAAACATAAATAGTAATATTGACCAAGCATATTTGTTTGGTCAATGTAATGCAAAACCTTGCTAAAGATGCTGTGCAGCAGCAAAGGTTAGCATCAGCACTGAGGTACCTCTGAACCAATGCATAGAGAGGATTGACTTTTCTCATGCATGTTTTCAATCAGTCGGAATATCAATGCGAAATACAAAATAGCTTTACTCTCTAGTACGTGTTGCTGATTTTCAGGCACAATACAGCATGAGCAACCGTACACTTTGATATGCATTATTTCCATTAGCTTGTACGGTGCTACAACAGCTTAGTGTTGTCAACAATTAGCATAACCACAGTGCTATGACTGCAATAAACCCAACGGTTTGCCCAAACCACGTTGTGTCTGAAAGCTTCTTAAGCTGCTCAGAGTGATTAGCTTTGCTGTCCTGTATTTGCAGTGGATGTGTTAATGTAAATTAACCATGTCATCCTCAACAGAGTGCCTTCGATGTGTTGGGCTTTACTCAAGAGGAGAAGAACTCTGTGTACAAGCTGACTGGTGCAATCATGCACTTTGGCAAGATGAAGTTCAAGCTCAGACCACGAGAGGAGCAGGCTGAGGCTGATGGCACTGAAGGTTAGAGAAGTTCTGTTTGTAAGGTTTCATCAGAACCAACAAAGTGAGACACTGGCCTAAGTAGACAGGCTGACTGCATTCACCTTCCGACTTCAGATACAGACAAAGCAGCGTATCTGATGGGCCTGAACTCAGCTGACCTCACCAAAGGTCTCTGTCACCCAAGAGTCAAAGTAGGAAATGAGTGGGTCACCAAGGGACAAAATGTTGCCCAGGTAAGAATCTAAAAAGTTGTACACAAAAGGTCTGTATCCAATACATGAGAATATCATGTTTCCTATATGGCTACTTCTGTAGTGTCAGTTAAATTCATTTGTAAACTTAGTTTAAAATATACTCCCTGTTCAATAGGTGAACTATGCCGTTGGAGCCCTATCAAAGGCAGTGTATGAGAGGATGTTCCTGTGGATGGTGGTTAGAATCAACCAGTCACTGGAGACGAGACAGCCTCGTCAGTACTTCATTGGTGTGTTGGACATTGCTGGATTTGAGATTTTTGAAGTGAGTGATCTTTGTTGTACATAATAAACAGCCCTTTCAATATAAAATGGATGCATTTTAATTTTGTTTTCTCTTTACAGTACAACACCTTTGAGCAGCTTTGCATCAACTTCACCAATGAAAAACTGCAACAGTTTTTCAACCACCACATGTTTGTGCTGGAGCAGGAAGAGTACAAGAAAGAGGGAATTGAATGGACTTTCATTGATTTTGGTATGGATTTGCAGGCCTGTATTGACCTGATTGAGAAGGTGGGATTGAGGTTTATCTACATGTTAATAAAAAAAATAAATAGAGGAGTGCATGTTCCCTAAGGCCAGTGACACCACTTTTAAAGCTAAGCTCTATGACAACCATCTGGGTAAATCTGCCAACTTCCAGAAGCCCAGAATTGTCAAAGGGAAACCAGAGGCCCACTTTGCCCTGATGCATTATGCTGGAACTGTTGATTATAATATCAACAACTGGCTGGTGAAGAACAAGGATCCTCTCAATGAGACTGTTGTTGCACTGTACCAGAAGTCAGCTCTCAAGTTGCTTGCTACACTCTTTGCAAATTATGCTGGAGCTGATTCAGGTAATATATCTATTATGATTTTGATTAAAAACATGTTTTTTGTTTAGCTCTAAGCTTACATTTTTTTCCCAACACAATAGTAATTGAGCATGTTGAAGGAAAAAAAGAGAAGAAGAAAAAAGGATCATCATTTCAGACCGTGTCTGCTCTTCATAGGGTATTTTACATGATATTACTAACAATTCAATATTAGAAATGGTATTTTGTAAGATGCTTAATGGTTTAACAACAATTATTTATAAATAAATGCTTCATCACGCAAAAAGGAGAACCTGAACAAGCTGATGACCAACTTGAGGTCTACTCACCCTCACTTTGTACGCTGCATCATCCCCAATGAGACCAAGACTCCTGGGGCCATGGAGAACCCTCTGGTGATGCACCAGCTGCGCTGTAACGGTGTGCTGGAAGGCATCAGGATTTGCAGAAAGGGCTTCCCCAACAGGATCCTCTATGCAGATTTCAAACAGAGGTATCTCGTATCATATTTTTACTCACATACTTTACAAAATGTAAATATCATTCACCAAGACAGAATTTCTCTATAATTTCCAGATATCGTATCCTGAATCCTGCTGCCATCCCTGAGGGTCAGTTCATTGACAGCAGAAAGGGAGCTGAAAAACTTCTTAGTTCTCTTGATATTGATCACAATCAGTACAAGTTTGGACACACTAAGGTATCTTTTGAAAATTGGCTCTATTGGTTATACACTGTTGTTCTAATATTGGGAAAAGTCGAATTTTTTAGTAGGAGATGAAAATTATGATAACAAAACTTGTTATTGTTAGGTGTTCTTCAAGGCTGGATTGCTGGGTCTGCTTGAAGAGATGAGAGACGAGCGTCTCTCCAAAATCATCACTGCCATTCAAGCCAGATCCCGTGGCCTTTTGTCTCGTCTTGAGTATCAAAAGATGGTGGAACGCAGGTATGAAAATATGCAGCATGTTAATGTCTCGCTGACATTGGTCTCTAAATATTTTTGGTCTGCATTTTTTAAAATCAAGCTAATATCCTTTATATTGCTTTGAAAATATTTTAGAGATGCATTATTAGTGATCCAATGGAACGTTCGTTCATTCATGGGTGTCAAGAATTGGCCCTGGATGAAGCTGTACTTCAAGATCAAACCTTTGCTGAGATCTGCCGAGGCAGAGAAGGAGATGGCCAACATGAAGGAAGAATTCCTCAAGTTGAAAGAGGCCTATAAAAAATCTGAAGCTCGTAGGAAGGAATTAGAAGAGAAGATGGTTACTCTTCTCCAAGAGAAGAATGACCTGCAGCTCCAAGTTCAAGCGGTAAGAACTGCCTGGAACTAACTTTTCTTGAAGTAAAAAAGTATGTACTAATTAGATTATTTGTTTGATAGGAACAAGACAACCTTTGTGATGCTGAGGAAAGGTGTGAGGGGCTCATCAAAAACAAAATTCAACTAGAAGCAAAAACCAAAGAGCTGACAGAAAGACTGGAGGATGAGGAGGAGATGAATGCAGAACTTACAGCCAAGAAGAGAAAGCTGGAGGATGAGTGCTCCGAGCTGAAGAAAGACATTGATGACTTGGAGCTGACTCTGGCTAAAGTGGAGAAAGAGAAGCATGCCACTGAGAACAAGGTAACACAAACACTAATTACTGTCAAATTATTCTAGGTGTCCAAACAATCTGTGTTCAAATGTTTGAAAAAATTTTTCCATGGGCCAAAGGTAAAGAACCTGGTTGAAGAGATGGCTGCTCTGGAGGAAATCATCGCCAGATTGACCAAGGAAAAGAAAGCCTTACAGGAAGCTCATCAGCAAACACTGGATGATTTGCAGAGTGAAGAAGACAAAGTCAACACTCTGACCAAGGCCAAGACTAAGCTGGAGCAGCAAGTGGATGATGTAAGAATCCATATCAAAGTTGCTTGGTTTAGATTATATTCTTACTATTTATAATAAAATGTTCCATTAAACATTTTCTAAATATATGTATTTGCAATAAGCTTGAAGGATCTCTTGAGCAAGAGAAGAAGGTTCGAATGGACCTTGAGAGAGCAAAGAGAAAGCTGGAGGGAGACTTAAAGTTGACCCAGGAGACTGTAATGGATTTAGAAAATGACAAGCAACAACTGGAGGAACGCCTGAAAAAGTACAAATTCATTGGGATATTTTGTTACTAGATTAAATATGATCATTTAATAATGTGCAGTGCTTCAAATGGCCCTTACTAATAAAATAAAATCCTACAGGAAGGACTTTGAGATCAGCCAGCTGAATGGCAAAATTGAAGATGATCAGGCCATAATTGTTCAACTCCAGAAGAAGCTGAAAGAGTTGCAGGTAAGGTAAAAGAGCTGCACTAGTTTTAACGAATGTTATCATTTTCTTAAAATACTTCCAGTTAAAATTCTTCCTCCAAAATCTAGGCTCGTGTAGAGGAGCTTGAGGAAGAGCTTGAGGCAGAGAGAGCTGCCCGAGCCAAGGTGGAGAAGCAGAGAGCAGACTTAGCCAGAGAGCTGGAGGAGATCAGTGAGAGGCTGGAGGAGGCTGGTGGAGCCACAGCTGCCCAGATTGAGATGAACAAGAAGAGGGAGGCTGAATTCCTGAAACTGCGCAGAGACCTTGAAGAGGCCACTCTGCAGCATGAAGCCACTGCTGCAACACTCAGAAAGAAACAAGCTGACAGCGTTGCTGACCTGGGAGAGCAGATTGACAACCTGCAGAGAGTCAAGCAGAAACTGGAGAAGGAGAAGAGTGAGCTCAGACTGGAGCTGGATGATGTGGTCTCCAGTATGGAACAAATAGTCAAGACTAAGGTATGTGTGCTTGAAGTATAGGCAAGTTTCCACACCAGTTGCACTATCAATAAACTAAGGGTGCAATCACACTTAGCCCAGTTGCTTCGTACTGTGCTGAAGCACAAATACCCCACAATTGACAAGGGAGGCATTGAGCTATATTGTCATGTCTGCATTGCGTTTGCATCCTTGCGCTTGTGCATGTGCAACTGCACCATGGCAAAGCACACCTCTTCCAAATGTGCCAAGGCCAAGGAAGTGTTTTTGCTTAAGCACGATACAAAGCGCTCGCACTTGTCAAACAAACAATCCACACTTTGTGAGTCAAACATTCTTGGATGGCCTAGTGGGAGTGCGCCCTTAATATTTTGAAAAAAATAATGGATATGCTGTATTCCACCAGTATATTAATTCCAGTTAATAATGTCTGTTAACTATGGTAAATTTTCCTTTGAAGACAACCTTGGAGAAGACCTGCAGAAGTTTAGAGGATCAAATGAATGAATACAGGAACAAATGTGATGAATATCAGAGAACACTTAATGATTTTACCACCCAGAAAGCCAAGCTTCAAGCTGAAAATGGTCCGTGTTATATCTCTTTCACATAATAAACTTTAATGTAGAATAAGGCAATCTTTTAAAACTAACTTTGCCTCTCTAGATGAGCTTACAAGACAGGCAGAGGAGAAAGAATCACTTATTTCCCAGCTGACAAGAGGAAAGAATTCCTATAATCAACAGCTTGAAGATTTAAAAAGACAACTAGAGGAAGAAATAAAGGTATGGGGAGGGCAAAGTGGATTCATTTATCTTCACAATTAATAAAAATATACATTATGTAAAATTCCATCATTATCATTATTAAGGCCAAGAATGCATTAGCCCATGCAGCGCAGTCTGCTCGTCATGACTGTGAACTGCTCAGGGAGCAGTATGAAGAGGAGCAGGAGGCCAAGGCTGAACTTCAGCGTGGCATGTCCAAAGCCAACTCTGAGGTGGCTCAGTGGAGAACTAAGTACGAAACTGATGCCATCCAGAGAACAGAGGAACTGGAGGAGGCAAAGTGAGTCCAGTGCATGCAAGAACATGAATTTAAAATGTCACATAAGATAAATATTTAAAGCAAACTGTTATCAAGTATATTTAGTGTATGTTTAGTGAAAGGCATACACCTCATATAGCTTTCCTCACAGAAATCATTTTTGCAGTCAGGAATGATGAATGGATCTTGTAAACAGGCAGGGAAGGTGGACTTGTGGCAGGTATACAAGTCCTCAGAAATGTACAGGGCTTAGGAGAGCAGCCTGAAAGTGGCCTGGAACATAGAGACAGTTTGAACATAAATAACAAGCACAATGGGACTCAATAAATCATATACCTCCACCAAGGCGTGGAATACCCGGAGTTTAATTTCCCGGATACTCCTGTCTGTCAAATGAACAGAGTTTCCCATCTAAAATGACTCATGAATGCACTTATGATAGTCTGTGGGATAATCAATCACGGGATGAGGCTTTTCTACATTTCCTTAAAAGTCAGTATGACCACAGTGTCTGTGTCCTTCAGCTGCATGGGAACCTGCATGCTGCTCTCCATTTCTAACAGCAACATTTTCTTTCCTGTTCTCAGAAAAGTCTTAAAATCCACCAAAATAACCAGAACACTAAAGCAGTGGTGGGTGTCTTGTTTTTCCTTTTTCAGAAAGAAGCTGGCTCAGCGTCTGCAGGAGGCTGAGGAGGCTGTTGAAGCAGTGAATGCAAAGTGCTCCTCCCTGGAGAAGACCAAACACAGGCTGCAGAATGAGATTGAAGATCTCATGGTGGATGTGGAGAGGTCTAATGCTGCTGCTGCTGCTCTGGACAAGAAGCAAAGAAACTTTGACAAAGTATATAAGGATTCCTGAACCTTTTAAATGCTAAACTTGGGATAATGATTTTTCTTACAACTTAATTGTCAATGTCTAGGTCTTGTCTGAGTGGAAACAAAAATATGAGGAGTGTCAATGTGAACTGGAGAGCTCTCAGAAAGAAGCCAGATCTCTGAGCACTGAGCTCTTCAAACTGAAGAACTCCTATGAAGAATCTCTAGACCAACTGGAGACTGTGAAGCGAGAGAACAAGAATCTTCAGGGTAATGTATCATTGTTACTTAGCAGGCAATACATGCAAACTGTGTCAGAAAGCCAATTAAATATGATTACATTCAAACACAGATGAAATTTCTGACCTCACTGAGCAAATTGGTGAGGGAGGAAAAACCATTCATGAGCTGGAGAAAGTCCGTAAGCAGCTAGAACAGGAAAAGAGTGAGATTCAGTCTGCCCTTGAGGAAGCTGAGGTAAAACTAAAACCTCCCTTTCTCACAAAAGTAGTGCATACACCTGTAATGTGGGGAATAGCTAGAAATATTCATGGTTTCATGGTTTCACTCATGCCTATCTTAGGCTTCTCTTGAGCATGAGGAGGGCAAAATTCTGAGAGCCCAGCTTGAGTTCACCCAGATAAAGGCAGAGATGGAACGCAAAATAGCTGAGAAAGATGAGGAGATGGAGCAGTGCAAGAGGAACCTGCAGAGGACAGTCGAGACCCTGCAGAGCTCCCTTGAGGCTGAGATTCGCAGCAGGAACGAGGCCCTGCGTTTGAAAAAGAAGATGGAGGGAGACCTCAATGAGATGGAGCTCCAGCTTAGCCAGGCCAACAGGCAAGCAGCTGAGGCCATGAAACAACTTAAATCTGTTCATTCACATCTGAAGGTAAAAGCAGATTTGAATGTGGTAATGTGCAAGCAACATTACCACGGTATCATTGTAATTTGAATTGATGGCAATTTTTCAGGATGCTCAGCTCCAGCTTGACGAGTCTCTTAGAGCCAATGATGACATGAAGGAAAACATTGCCATTGTTGAGAGGCGCAACAACCTGCTTCAAGCTGAAGTGGAGGAACTGAGGGTTTCTCTGGAGCAAACTGAGAGAAGTCGTAAACTTGCTGAGCAAGAGTTGTTGGATGTCAGTGAGAGGGTACAGCTACTGCACTCACAGGTACGACAGATACCAGATACAAGAGAGATACAGTTTGTTTTATTACTTTTTTTCTCCAATGTGGATTTATAAAATGTTACACAACCTATAACATATTAACATAACATATTTAACATATTTCATTTATTATTTAAGAACACCAGCCTGATAAATAACAAGAAAAAGCTGGAAGCTGATGCATCCCAGCTTCAGACTGAAGTGGAGGAGGCAGTGCAGGAGTGCAGAAATGCTGAGGAAAAGGCCAAGAAGGCCATTACTGATGCTGCCATGATGGCAGAGGAGCTGAAGAAAGAGCAGGACACCAGTGCTCACCTGGAGCGCATGAAGAAGAACATGGAGCAAACCATCAAAGACCTGCAGCACCGTCTGGATGAAGCTGAGCAGATAGCCATGAAGGGAGGAAAGAAGCAGGTCCAGAAGCTGGAGGCCAGGGTGAGTATTTGTTTTACTTTTGTGATTTGTGTTAGTTTTGGTTGACAGTAATGTTGTAATTTATTTAGAAGGTTTTTAAAAAAATATTGTCCATGACCAGGTGAGGGAGCTGGAAAATGAGTTGGAAATGGAGCAGAAAAAAAGTAGTGAAGCTGTCAAGGGTGTCCGCAAATATGAACGCCGTATCAAGGAACTCACCTATCAGGTTTGTTGATTGTTGTTCCCCAGTAATCTGCATGTACATCCTTACATGCAGGAATATATTTTTGATAAGGGCTTTTGCATGTTAATGTGCATGCATGATTATAGATGCAACCATACAGGCAGGCTGGAAGGCTTACACACTTCACACATACAAGGTAGCACGCCCCACTTGACCCTGGACTTTGACCTGGAGTGATGATGTTGCCATTCTAAAAGGGGGAAGTAATTAAACTTGCACATTTTTACAAACCTTTTTTCATTTATTTTCTGTTAGGTACAAAAGCTGTTTAAAAGTAATTCTTAGATAGCCTATCAGTTATGGTAAAATATGCAATCATTCCAACCCTCATCAAAAGAGGATGCTGTGGAAACCTCGGCACCTTTTTCAACACGAGTGTGTACTTGTTGCGGTTCATTCTAAATAATTACATTTGTAATGTTGTCTTGTATTGCAACAGACTGATGAGGACCGCAAGAATATTGTCAGACTCCAAGATCTGGTTGATAAACTGCAGCTGAAAGTTAAAGCCTACAAGAGAACTGCTGAGGAAGCTGTAAGTTTTTTTTTTAAAAAGGGAAGTCTTTATTTGGTTGCTTCATCGTCACTATGTAATTTTTTATTATCTGACTTAACTTTTACAGGAGGAACAGGCTAATGTTCATCTTGGCAAGTTCCGCAAGCTGCAGCATGAGCTGGATGAAGCTGAAGAGAGGGCGGACATTGCAGAGACTCAAGTCAACAAGCTGCGCATTAAGAGCCGTGATGGTGGCTCCAAGGTTTGCAGCATGCACTCTGTCGCAGGCTGCCAGCTTATTCTAACAAATGCTGCCCTGTGATGGCTGCATTGACTTATATGCTACTCTGATCTGCAAGTATGAGTGCAAACATGAGTGGTGCCCATTCAAAATGGACATGTTCAGAATGGGTTGGCTGCTTGGCCTCCAGTATTGGCACTTGCAGGTTTCTCAATATTATCGACCTGCAGAGGCAGAGAGCCCCTGTAGTTCAAGATGCAGCAGTTCCAGACTCACCGTTACAGATGTAGGCATACAACGCCAATTCTTGTTTTCCTTATTATTACCAACATAGTAATGCAAAAATAAGCTACCAATGTTAGACAAGTTACTGAGGTGTTTCCAAGGCATAAGCCTAAATTATTAACCTAAAACCAAAATTATTAGTAATAATTAATAGTAATAGTAATCATTCATGTTTTTCTGCTTCTTTGCTTCTTTGTTGTTTGGCATTTTAAGAATTAACCTGATGCACCCAAAGAGTGTCAGCATCCGCCACAGCCCAACAATCACCTAAATATATATCCTAACCTAATCAGGATCTGCAACAAAATTTAAAGGATTCATTCTTAGGCCATTTTCTATCTTTGCGCCAAGTTTTATTGAAATCCATCCACTGGTTTTGGTAAAAAAAAAATGTGAAAAAAATTCTTAAAGAAAATGTATTTTAGACTATGACATTATCAGCATTTGTAGGAGATGCTGCAACACAAGAAGTGCTAATGAAATAACACTATAAGAAGTCTGCCATCTAGATATAGCTATCTGACATTAACATAATAACATTAACACTACATAGGCTTATCAAAAAATTATAAACTATAATTACTGGATGCTTTGTTATCAGTAACAAGTGCTATTGGGAGACACTATCTGCAAGGCTCTGAGGATAATCACTACTATTGTATATTTTGGAACTGCTGCATTTAGAGTTGATGAATGGCTGTTGAGAAAATCCAGGTATGACTCACCAGAATTCCATATTAGTTTGGTCAGTAGCATTGCTTTATATTAGTCTGCTTACGAATACATTGCTTGTAGCAGTAGAGCAATACTAATGTGAGGACCTAAAAGCTGTTTCTCTTTTTTCTTTTGTCTTTCCGACTTTCCTGGCTGCAACAGAAAGGGTTTGATGAGGAGTGAAGCTTTGGAGCCTGCTGAAATCCCTTTTCCAATGTGTATCATAGATTCCCTTAATTATCATTATTCACACCCTGTAGAGCTTAATAAAATTTGATCAAGCTGTTGCACAACAATGTATTCTTACATTCTTCCACTTTTTTTAACTAATGGGTCCTTATTACCTTATTGCCTTATAAAGGAAATATTGTATTCAATTTAATTTTGTTAGATTATATTGACTGGTTACTAACAAGATTAAGCCTTATTTACCCGTCTTGTATGTTCTAAAATTTCTCAAGAAACATTTTTTGGGGGAAATTTCTTTGAAATTTACTCCAGTAAATCCTCTAAATATTATTTAAATGAATGGTAATGGGGATTAGAGACATGGAGTGAAACACCCATGTTTTTATGACTTAATAACTAAAACTCCTTGAAAAAAAAAAAATGTTGTAGCTTCAACCAGTCAATTGCCACTGTTTTCCAAGTTTTACAGTTTCCTGCAAAAAGTTCCTGTATAACCAAGTATTTATTACATTCTGTAACCTGCTAACTATGGTTAAATAAGACATTACCTGGGAATAAATCTACACTAATCTTTTGTCTTTCATAAATACAGAGCTAATTGGTTCTAGCAAAAGAACTCCACACAGGAGTAATTTTTCAAAAAATTTTTTCGTGACATAAAATAAGAGCCTAAAAGACTCGAAAATAGGGCTTAGGTTGAAAAGATGCATTCTCCCTTAAGATGTAAGATGTCAGTGTCATTACTTTCCTTTTCTATTGAGATTTTTGTTATCTGTACACAACAGTGTGTGGATGACAGAGCAGGTAGAGCAGAGTTAAGCTGAAGCAGGAAATCTCTCTGGACCAACAAATTATAATGGCATGATGCTTAAAAAGTAAAAATAAATAGCCAAAAGTGAGATAAAAAAATCTGTTGCTCTTAAAATAGAGTTGAAAAATATCTAAGAGCCTAGGCCTCAAGGTCAACAATAAGCTAATAATCACATTCAGGCTGACTGTAATACCTGAATAATCACTGGCAGCTGCTCGGTACAAGCCCTTTCAAGTCATTTCTGAGTACTGAGTTCATAGCTAAAATCAGTAAACTTGGGGTATTGAGTGGTACGATAACTTTGGTTGGGATATGAAGCTACGTCCTCACCTAACAATTTTCTTTAAAAAAAAATAAGATGGCAATCCTTAATTTCTCTATACAGCTGGCTTTATTGATTGTGTCAGTCTCAGTAACGGTTGCCATGAACTGAATAATTATGTAGGGCTGGAGGAGGGAGGGGAGGAAGGCTCCGGACTCCCCTTCTTTGAAATTCATGGGAATCCTGTCTATTCTTTAATTAAACGTCATATCTGTAACTCCCTGAAAAGACACACAGTATCCGTTAGCTTATTAGCTTTTGAAAACCCTTTCACACCTCTGGTCGCACCTTGGCATGACATAGAACATGCAAAGGTGAGGATTAACGGCATGATTAACAGGCTATCTGAGCCTGTGCTTGAATGACTAAGAGGTCTAAGCATAGATGGATCAATTTACTGCCCCTATAATTGGACCACACATATCACAAAATGAAGCTTATGGTTGAAGGGTTGAAGCATCATTATTCTAATGCTGTCATAGAGGTTTTATACAGAATACTGCTCTCTACAATCACACAATGCCAGAAAACCCTCTCATGAAAAGCAGTAAACACAAAATTAGCACGGGGGGGTGACACATTCAGGCACTCCATAGACAGAAAATGCAGGGCAGGGCAGATAGTATAATTAAACAAAACGCAGCAATGACCATCAGCACCAAAGTTTTGTGGAAAAGGTCAAATCGCTAAAAGCTTAATTTTATTGGGATCTAACAAATTTGCTGTTTAAAAAGACAAAAGGCTTGGCTAAGTATCTAATTCTTACAGGTAATTGTATAAATGAACCATACAAATTTTAAACCTTCAGCTGCACTGCTCTTCTCAATTTTAACCCGACTTGATATACGATAATATGAAAACTTACAGACAGCTTGGTGACTAAAACAATATATTTCTATATACTGTATAGCACTCATTAGAGTTAGAAGAAAATAAAACAATGCACACAAGTAACAGTTAAATTAAAACATAGCTATTTGTTGTTGTCAGATTGTTGATCTTCTAAGTGAGTCCACTGTGAATGCTTTTTGCATTCAGTCATAAATTTATGTTTTGACATAAAAAAAGCATTTAAATCATGTCTCCTTAATGATTATGAGTTTGACCTGTAGGTCTGCATTATCTTCACTCTTTAACATGGGCGTGGAATCTATCACTTCCTTTTGGCACCCTGACGGTAGCTGTCAGTAATAGTTATCAGAATGGAAATAATCTCAGCACTTGTCAGCAGTTGTTGACCCTCCTTTTATCTCTTAACCTTTAAAGGGGCTGTGAGTAGTGGTAAGGGTGAACAGCCTTGGTTGCATTACATATATGCATATGCATATAAATCTACCTATGAGTATTAATAAAGTAACCTGAACCTGAACCTGATCCAAGTTTACATAATTAAGTGAGTTTTGTCAGTGAAATGTGCAGGAATTAGTTTGCAGCACAGCTTGATGAACAGCAGTCAAGGTTAGCAGTTAGGAGCAGTTCTATTTATTTTTTGAGGAATAGAATGTATCAGAATCATGAGAGATCTGAAGCTGCTAACATAAGACGCCACACAGGAGTGACATTTTTAAACTGAACAGTAAAATATGATTGCTGTGGGAGATGCCGGTCATTCTGAGTGTATTTATGTGAGACAGAGCCCAGTGTAAAGCACAGGCAGAACCCTGAAAGTCTCTGTGACTGTTCTCCTCAATCAGCGCTGGGTTCTCAGCAAGAATTTCACACAGTTATCTTTGTCCTCAAAGACACAATGCCATGTCAACAGGACCGTTACTGTGGGGCCAGGTTTCACAGGCTGCTGTCTGACAATGGGAGACTGGGAGAAGGCTTTTTGCACTGACCTTGGCACCACATTGGGGCATGTCATGCTGGCATAGTCGATCATTGTGTGTTATCATTACTCCCTTTGAGTGAATCTTTGAGTGAAAGCATGTCACCTGTGACAGACTTCCATTTGTGTGCCTCCCACTTGTCGCCTGGTTAATCGCACAGACTAATGTTCTTTATTTAGACAGCTGCTCACATAAAGTCCATTCTATGATGACTAAAAACAATGTTACCAATGTCTCTCAACTTAAGCTCTCTGCATGGAGACCCTTACATGATATACTCCTCTAAAATATCTCCCTGGATATTTTTGTTTTCCTTTGTGACAATTAACACGATTAAGTGTTGATGACTTCAGTCTCTGATTATTTAATCATTTGACTTGTATCTTATAAATGAGAAAATTAGCTGAATTAGAAGGTTAGAATATAATGCAGAGCAACAAAAAAAAACCCCAACAAAAAAAACCCAACAAAAAAAACCACTCAGTTGAGTGCATACCTCCATAACCCAACAGAAAGGGCCCCCCAAAAAAACGGTAACTGAAATGTAGCCGTATTCAGGATCTGGGTACAGTTCAATTGGAAGCAGTTCAGCTTGAGATCTCTTCCAAACATGTAACATTTGATTCATGAGCCAAGCTATAGTCCCACAAAAGTTAAAAATAAATAAATACAAAAATCTGTCCATTAGTTTTTGATTTACTTCCATGTTTGAAACTCATCCAGATCTATATTCAGGATCCAAATAGAATCTAGATCATCTTTTCTTTTAGTATGTATGTAAAATCATGACCATCCACATGTTAGTTTCTATTACACCAACTTGAATAAATCATATTTGACTCACTTACCTGATAAAAAATACTTAAGTAAAAATGAAATTGGAAAGGATTTTGACAATGAGTATGCGTCACCTCTTCTTAAACCATTTAAATGACATTTGAGATGAGCATGATTATGCCTCTGTTTGGTACAGTGTATTGTTCCTGTAACAGAAGCTCTCTGACTGTAAGGGATGATGAGAATGGAATTCCTCCCTGTGTCTATTTAAAGATGGAGTTGTGGTCCCCTGGCTGCTTGACGATACCTATGACTAATCACCACACTGCATGGAGCTCCTAATATGGTCTTGACAGGACACCCCATCACTGATAAGACTCTGACCCGCTGATTTCTATATTGCTGTCTGCCACTCATTAACCCCTCCCTTCATTTACCCCCGACCCCACTCAGACACAATAACATTCCTGGACCCTCCATATTTGGTAGAGGGGCTTTGTTTATAAGGACTGCTGATGGTGAAACCCCTGATAGGTCACCATTCTATCTCAAGGTAGGGTGCGGGTAAAATGTCAGCAACTTCACTTAAATACTGCAACATTACTTGTGTTTGTGTAGCTCACAAACCTGTCTCTTTTTTCCTCAGGACACTAACACCTCAGTCACCTAGGCCGGCACTGGTAAGGTAAGAACATCACAAAAAATATAAAATGCGTTTGATGTAAAAATATGTGATGACGTGCATAAAGGAATAAAATATATCACTAATAGGATAAATTAAAAAGAAAGCAAATTGGTCATTACTTTCCTTTAATCATGCATTTGCCTTTGGATAAATCATTAAAATAGTTGAATATGAGATGGATTCTTTTTGCAGACAGGGTGAAAAATGGGTGACGCTGCCATGAAAGAGTTCGGAGGAGCAGCTCCTTACCTGAGGAAGTCGGACAGGGAGCGTCTGGAGGCCCAAACCCGTCCCTTTGACATGAAGAAGGAGTGCTTTGTTCCGGATACTGAGGAGGAGTATGTGAAGGCTTCCATCACCAGCCGAGAGGGCGACAAAGTCACTGCTCAGACTGAAAAAGGGAAGGTCAGTGACTTGGCAGGCATGCAAGACTTGGATGCAGCTGGCTTCCTAACTAAGACATAGTGGTAATGCAAGAGATGATGGCAGTGGTCACAATGACAGAATAGGAGCCTCTTATACACAGAGGTACGATGATACTGTGCTCCTGTATTGACACAAAGACTTGTAATCTGAGGCAGCTGGGACACACTTGGTGGAACGGTCATCGATCCCTGGCTCCTACAGTCTACAAATCGTGTTGTTGAACATCAGATTGCTTCTGATGCTGCCCCATCAGTGTTTAACTGTGTGTACATTGTTACCCCCTGCTAGTAGCACTCTGCAATGCAGTCACTGCCATCAATATATAAATGTGTGTGAAAGTGGGGGAATTGTAGTTGAATTGTAGTTTTGAGTGGTCAAGATGAATAGAAAAGTTCTATTTAATACAGCCCATTTACCATTTAATCTATAAAAATTGGGATTCTTTAATATTGATTATTTCCTTTCATAGACTGTCACAGTCAAAGAGAGTGATATCCATCCTCAGAACCCGCCAAAGTTTGATAAAATTGAAGACATGGCGATGTTCACCTTCCTCCATGAACCTGCTGTGCTGTTTAACCTCAAAGAGCGTTACGCAGCATGGATGATCTACGTGAGTTGAAAGCTTTAAAAAGCCCTATGAGCCAAAAATTGCATACAGCTACATAGTCCATTCAAATAGAAGTAGAATTTAACTCTTTCTCATTCTTACAGACCTACTCAGGTCTCTTCTGTGTGACTGTCAACCCGTACAAGTGGCTGCCAGTTTACAACCAGGAAGTGGTTGTAGCCTACAGAGGAAAGAAGAGGACTGAGGCTCCTCCTCATATCTTCTCTATCTCTGACAATGCATATCAGTACATGCTAACAGGTAATTGGCCACCAGTTATTGAGTTTTCACAGAAAGTGAAAGTGCTCTTTAAGGAATCCCAGAATAATTAGTGTCTTCTCTTTTACAGACAGAGAAAATCAGTCAATTCTCATCACGTAAGTTTTTTTTACATTGTTACACTGCTTGTCCAGCTTTCCTTAAAGTCTGTTTGCTGTGTCCATATTGTTGATAATCTCCATTGAATCCCAGTAATATATGTTAGATGGCTGTTGATCACTGAAGACGTGCACGTTCATGGCATAATATACTAGAAAACTTGAATATGAACATTAATATTAAATCATAGATTTAATATCAAGACACTAAATAATTAAACTCAGTTTTAGTGTGATATGATTCAAATGCAACTACTATTAACTGCTATAGGCCAGTACAATGAATCTTTAAAATGATAGCTAAATGTTATTATATTAACTATGAATGATAATGATAACAGTGATGGCCACGTAGCTTATTCTTGTGAATTAATTAAAGTGTGTGTGTGATGTGCTGCTTTGTGCTTCAGTGGAGAATCTGGTGCAGGGAAAACTGTCAACACCAAGAGAGTCATCCAGTACTTTGCCAGCATCGCAGCTGGAGGTAAAAAAGAGGGAAGCACTGAGAAAAAGGTGATAATTATAGGACTATAAAACCGAACATTTACTCGTACATTGCATAATTTTGAGTAAGTGAATATTGCATTTTATTTTTAGGGTACACTCGAGGATCAAATCATCCAAGCTAACCCAGCTTTAGAGGCCTTTGGTAATGCTAAGACCATCAGGAATGACAACTCTTCCAGATTTGTAAGTTTCTTTCTGTGATAATATAGCCCTTTGTGTCTGTTTGATTCTAATGACCGTTTCTGCTTTATGATTTAGGGCAAATTCATCCGAATTCATTTCGCAGCCAGTGGGAAGCTAGCCTCAGCTGATATCGAGACCTGTAAGGAGTCTCTTTTCTATACTTTACCTGTTTATTTATATGTTCGCAGTGTTCACCTTTTGACATGATGAAAATGTCTTTACAGATCTGCTGGAAAAGTCTCGTGTCACCTTCCAACTCAAAGCTGAGAGGGATTATCACATTTTCTATCAAATTCTGTCTCAGAGGAAACCTGAGCTGCTTGGTACATCAAAAAAACTGATAATTGGACCAGAAAAAATGCACACTTGTATTGTTGCTATATCCCTAGCAAGCAAACTTGAACATTTATGGTTTGATTTTCAGAGATGTTGCTCATCACCAACAACCCATATGACTACGCCTTCATCTCCCAAGGAGAGACGACTGTGGCTTCCATCAATGATGCTGAAGAGCTGATGGCCACTGATGTGAGTAGGGATGCGCCATCCTTTCATTTGAGCATGAATAAGTGAAGTACAAAAGTTGTTATTAAAGTAAGAAATATTTTTCAAATTAATAGCAACTGCTATTCAATGTAGGATTAACTAAATTGCTGGAAGCCAGGAATTCTTTATATCTATGTCTTTGTATCTAGCTGTTGGTACATGGTTATTAAACAGTCACCTGTAGTAGTACTGTGTCCCTAGATAAGAGTAAACATGGTTTGATTTAATCCTATCTATGGTTTAATGTTGGATCCTGGATATGACTGCATCCCTCATCACTCTACTCTTACAGACAGATGTCATGCAAAAATAAAGACATTGAATTTAATACTCCTCCTCTCATTCAGGATGCATTTGATGTTCTGGGCTTCACTCAAGAGGAGAAGAATGGCATTTACAAGCTGACTGGTGCCATCATGCATCATGGTAACATGAAGTTCAAGCAGAAGCAGCGAGAGGAGCAGGCAGAGGCTGATGGCACTGAAGGTATGATATAGCATTTGGAAAAAAAGACACACATCTAAAGTCAAATGTGTGAAGGAATAATTTTTTTTTAAAAAAAGAAGAAGAATAGTGTATTTATTACCTTGATACATTTTTGCCAAAATTTCCTTACAGATGCTGACAAAATAGCATATCTGATGGGTCTGAACTCTGCTGACCTCATCAAAGGTCTCCTTCACCCAAGAGTCAAAGTAGGAAATGAGTGGGTCACCAAGGGACAAAATGTTGCCCAGGTGAAAAGAAATCATTATTATTAATATCGATTGAAGGAACAAAAACAACAAACACTCAATATTTTTTTTTGTATTTTTTTAGGTTTACTATGCTGTTGGTGCACTGTCCAAGGCAGTGTATGAGAAGATGTTCCTGTGGATGGTGGTGAGAATTAACCATTCCCTGGACACCAAGCAGCCCCGTCAGTACTTCATTGGTGTGCTGGACATTGCTGGATTTGAGATCTTTGATGTGAGCAAATTTATATTTATATTTATTTAATCAAAATTGTATAGGAGGACATTTCTGTGTGGAGTTTGCATGTTCTCCCTGTGTCTGCGTGGGTTTTCTCCGGGTACTCTGGCTTCCTCCCACATTCCAAAAACATGCAAATCTGGGGGTAGGTTAATTGGTCACTCTAAATTGCCCGTAGG
Source organism: Mola mola (assembly GCA_001698575.1). Classification (NCBI taxonomy): domain Eukaryota; kingdom Metazoa; phylum Chordata; class Actinopteri; order Tetraodontiformes; family Molidae; genus Mola; species Mola mola. The sequence continues at coordinate 3,724,027 of KV751329.1, read as the reverse complement.
TGTGAATGTGAGTGTGGATGGTTGTTTGTCTCTATATGTCAGCCCTGCGATGAACTGGCGACTCATCCAGGGTGTACCCCGCCTTCGCCCCAAGATGCTGAGATAGGCTCCAGCCCCCCCCCGCGACCCCTAACGGGATAAGCGGTAGAAAATGAATGAATGAATGAATGTATAGGAGGGGTGAGCAACATTTTTCCCCCACAGGGCCACAGTGAATTAAAGCAAAAGAAAGATAACAAACAGGGCTGTTTATTAGAGCAAAGAGTGATAGAACATTTTTGTCTTGGTACAGTATACAAGATACCTCTTTCATTCTCTGTTTTGCATGGTGGTTTGATAATATTGAGACATCTTGCCAATTTTTGGGTGGTTGATTGATTTGGAAGAATAGTTTCAGGGAATATTCTTCTGTTTCCTATGATAACAAATCTATGGCATACGCAAGCTTGATCTAGAATGACTCTAGAGATTGTGCTCCTTGAATGCAGTGATACTGTCTTGGCATATAAAACGTAATCCTGCCTTTGAAAAGACATGTGATGAAATTGTTTTATATCCACTCTTGGTTAGTGTCATTCGTTCTCAACTTTGCTGTTTTTCTTAAGCACTCACCCTTACTCAGGGTCCAGATTTACTTATTCACTGTTGATTATGAACCTAAATGGTTGCCTTAATGCCTTATTTAGCCGACATATTCTATTCATTTATTTAGCTCAGATAACAAAGACATGACAATGAACGTGACTTTCTTTTACATTACAGTTCAACACCTTTGAGCAGCTGTGCATCAACTTCACCAATGAAAAACTGCAACAGTTTTTCAACCACCACATGTTTGTGCTGGAGCAGGAAGAGTACAAGAAAGAGGGAATTGAATGGACTTTCATTGATTTTGGTATGGACTTGCAGGCCTGTATTGACCTGATTGAAAAGGTGAGATACTGGTCTATTTATATGTTACTTAATTAAAAAAAAAAACAAAAAACCATTGTCAGCATTTGATTTTTCTATCCAACCACACATATGTTTTTGTTCCTTCAGCCCATGGGCATCATGTCCATCCTTGAAGAGGAGTGCATGTTCCCCAAAGCCTCTGATGCCACGTTTAAAGCTAAGCTCTATGACAATCATCTGGGTAAATCAAACAACTTCCAGAAGCCCAGAATTATCAAAGGGAAACCAGAGGCCCACTTCGCCCTGATGCATTATGCTGGAACTGTTGATTATAATATCAACAACTGGCTGGTGAAGAACAAGGATCCTCTCAATGAGACTGTTGTTGCACTGTACCAGAAGTCAAATCTCAAGTTGTTATCTTTCCTCTTTGCAAATTATGCTGGAGCTGATTCAGGTACAGATATAAAAAGGGCCTTGCAATTTTGCTTTGCACTTTTGGTGGACTAATGATAAATATTTTAATTTAGCTCAAGAGTCTGGTGGGAAGGGCAAAGGTGGCAGCAAGAAGAAAGGTTCATCCTTCCAGACTGTGTCAGCATTACACAGGGTGAGATCAATATAATTTACAGGTTGTGATGCATTAAATAATTAGGATATTCTTGTTGGATTTAAGACAGTGTCCTTAGAGTGCTTAACTATCGTATTTTTTAATGACAATATTAAGTGGCAACAACTTGTGCCTATGGTGCACTTACAGGAGAACCTGAACAAGCTGATGACCAACTTGAGGTCTACTCACCCTCACTTTGTACGCTGCATCATCCCCAATGAGACCAAGACTCCTGGGGCCATGGAGAACCCTCTGGTGATGCACCAGCTGCGCTGTAACGGTGTGCTGGAAGGCATCAGGATTTGCAGAAAAGGCTTCCCCAACAGGATCCTCTATGGAGATTTCAAACAGAGGTATAATCTCAAATGTTAAATTTTGTTTATCACATAATTTATAATTATTAGAAAATTTAACCTGTAAGTTTAATTTTTCTTTGCATTATTTATTTTTTCATTTCCAGATATCGGATCTTGAATCCTGCTGCCATCCCTGAGGGTCAGTTCATTGACAGCAGAAAGGGAGCTGAAAAACTTCTTAGTTCTCTGGATATTGATCACAGTCAGTACAAGTTTGGGCACACCAAGGTATTTAATACATCCAAAGACATCACCAAATTATGAATTTAAAATTTGCATACTATTTACTACAGTGTAAAATAGTTGAATAATTTGAAAAATGAATTTAGTAAAACATATTGACTGATTAATTAATTAAATTCCAGCTGGAAAGAAACATTCATCTTTGGTTTGCCAACATTATCAAATATTTGCCACAGCAGATGGCTACTTAGAGGAGACCAAATATCCTTGTTGTAACAAGTGTATTTTTCCTTTCTACAGAAGTCAACTTTTCATTTATGGTATAATAATTGTAAATAATGAATAATGCATTAATTCTCTGAAAACATACAGTCAATGTTGATGTCGTAGAATGTAAGCCTCACATGTAAAGACTGTGTATGCAAAAAAAGCGTGTATGCCTTTCTCTTCACATAGAAGGGATTTATAAAAGAACTTGACAGAGTTTTTTTTGTTTAGGTTCATACTGACACCTTTGGATTCACTATTTGTGTGTTGAGCTTTGTGTTTACATCCTGATGAGAATTTCACCACTGGTTACTGTGACCTCATAAACACAATTGTCTCAATAACTAAACAGAAACTCATACACTATTAACTGGGACATGGTTTCATAGAAATGTATAAGAAGATGAAACCAAAAAAAACAACAAACAAATACATTCAGAAGAGTGCCACTCATGCCATAGAAAAATAATTGAGTCAAATACCACTGCTAAGGTTAACAATTGAAATGTGCTGGGATCCTATGTCATATATGTGATCCAGGATCAGTATCTAGATCTGCTCTGGTATTTCTCAAAAGTCCACCATTAGTTTCATAGGCAAATACATCCTTCCACAAAAATTTCATAGAAATCCATCCATTAGTTTTTTAATTATGCCCATATTTGAAATTTATCCAGTTCCAGGATCAGGATCCAGCTTAGCTCCTCAAAAAACTGTAACATGTAGTGTGTTTATTGGGCCAAGTCCTACCAACACAAAGAATTTAATAAAAATCTGCCCATCAGATTTTGTGTTAACTTGGGACTGATTCAGATATGGCTCTAGATCTGAATTTGGAGCTGGATCGCTCTCAAAATTAATATATACATAAAATGTATCCTGAAAACCATCAAGTAGTTTTTTTCTTATGTCCACCTTTTAAAATTGATCCTGTTGGAGAATCCAATGCTCGAGTTAATCAGCTAATCATCACCAAAAGTTATTTTACTAGGATGGTCACTTTGTCCTTGTGTAACACTAAAGGTCCACACCAAATTTCATCCAGATCTGTTAGCAACTTATGCTGGCAACAGACATATAGGAACAGAAGGATTTTAACCATATGTACCTCACAGTTGGTCAGAGTGAGACATCACAACTTTAAGCACATTTCTACATGTTTTTATGGATGATTGTTGTAGTGTAAATAAATCGCAAGCCTGTTTACACAACGCATGTTTCTTTTTGTCTCTGTCATGGTCCTGCAGGTGTTCTTCAAGGCGGGTCTTCTTGGGCAGCTGGAAGAGATGAGGGATGACCGTTTGTCACTCATTATCACTGGAATCCAGGCTCGATCAAGAGGTTTACTGGCAAGAGTGGAATTCCAGAAGATTGTTGAAAGGAGGTCAGTGAAATAGATAATTAATAATGCACGAAAACAAAGTAAACAATAACAATCTACAAACTTTTATTGCAATTTGTTTTGTGTCATTTAGAAGTAATTATTTTGTTTGGTCTTTGTATTAATATTACGTAAAATATTACTTTGTGTCATATGCCACTAGTTATACTATTCATTTCATTAATAAATTACCCAAGTTCGCATTAGTCTCAGTGAAAAGGGCTTCTGTGAGGTCTGTGAAAGTGACATCCTTGTAGGGTAGACAGCACATATCTTACTCTGTGGAACTTAAGCATTGGTTTTCATAGATGTTTTCTTGAAAAATCGTCAAAATAAGAGTGGGTCAACCATTCTATTGTACCATCTCAATATGGTACAATATACCAAGCAATGACCTCCCTCAGATCTTGTCCACTTCACAGCTCTCTACATCTTGCTCTGAAATTAAATTTTTGTTGTTTGGCCATATTGCACACTGTAGTAGAGACCTCTCTGTCCTTGCCAGTGATTTGTGCTACAAGTGCTACCAGTACAAAATTTACAACCTATACAGTATAACAACATTATTTGCATATTTGACTGACTGAAAAATTACATAACATGTTATTTTCTAACACTTGGCAGAGATGCACTGTTGGTTATCCAGTGGAACATCCGTGCCTTCATGGGTGTCAAGAATTGGCCCTGGATGAAGCTGTACTTCAAGATCAAACCTTTGCTGAGATCTGCCGAGGCAGAGAAGGAGATGGCCAACATGAAGGAAGAATTCCTCAAGTTGAAAGAGGCCTATGAAAAATCTGAAGCTCGTAGAAAGGAACTAGAAGAGAAGATGGTTTCTCTTCTCCAAGAGAAGAATGACCTGCAGCTCCAAGTCCAGGCTGTAAGTTAGGTTAAGTTGTCAGTATTTTAATCAAGATGTAACCATACAGTATATAACAAATACCATATACAACACAGCATGACTATTAGTACAAAATTTACACATGAAGCATTCTCTTTTATGTTAGGAGCAAGATAATCTTGCAGATGCTGAGGAAAGATGTGAGGGGCTGATCAAACACAAAATTCAGATGGAGGCAAAAGCAAAGGAGCTATCTGAGCGACTGGAGGATGAGGAGGAGATGAATGCAGAACTTACAGCCAAGAAGAGAAAGCTGGAGGATGAGTGCTCTGAGCTGAAGAAAGACATCGATGACTTAGAGTTGACTTTGGCTAAAGTTGAGAAAGAGAAGCATGCCACTGAGAACAAGGTATGACATCAAACCATTTGCTCAAAAAACAGATCAGTCAGTGATTATTGAGGCATCCAGTAATTCGTCGTTCCATGTGCCACAGGTGAAAAACATGGTTGAAGAGATGGCTGCTCTAGAAGAAATCATCGCCAAGTTGACCAAGGAAAAGAAAGCCTTACAGGAAGCTCATCAGCAAACACTGGATGATTTGCAGAGTGAAGAAGACAAAGTCAACACTCTGACCAAGGCCAAGACTAAGCTGGAGCAGCAAGTGGATGATGTAAGAATGAGATTGCGTGTCATTTCCACTTTAGTTAGATGCATATAATGTAATTAGATGTATGTAATAAGATCATATTCTCCTTCCATATTGGGGAAAAATAGTTTGCCTTGTAATGATAATGGTTTATAATGATATTGCATAGCTTGAAGGTTCACTGGAACAAGAGAAGAAGGTTCGAATGGATCTTGAGAGAGCTAAAAGGAAGCTGGAGGGAGATCTGAAATTATCTCATGAGAGCATAATGGACTTGGAGAATGACAAGCAACAACTTGAAGAGCATTTGAAAAAGTAAAAAATTTATTTTATGTATGTATAAATATAGCCCATGCATGACAAAACTTGTACAGATACAAATTCAAACAATTCTTCTCACCTCAGGAAAGATTTTGAAGTTAGTCAACTCAACAACAAAATAGAAGACGAGCAGGCCGTGACCATTCAGCTTCAAAAGAAACTGAAAGAGCTCCAGGTAATGGACTGGATATTTCAAATTATTCAGTGGGAAGACAATTGATGAAAAAAAGTAACTACTGTAAATAATTTTGCCTTTAAAGGCCCGCATTGAGGAACTTGAGGAAGAGCTTGAGGCAGAGAGAGCTGCTCGAGCCAAGGTGGAGAAGCAGAGAGCAGACTTATCCAGAGAGCTGGAGGAGATCAGTGAGAGGCTGGAGGAGGCTGGTGGAGCCACAGCTGCCCAGATTGAGATGAACAAGAAGAGGGAGGCTGAATTCCTGAAACTGCGCAGAGACCTTGAAGAGGCCACTCTGCAGCATGAAGCCACTGCTGCAACACTCAGGAAGAAACAAGCTGACAGCGTTGCTGACTTGGGAGAGCAGATTGACAACCTGCAGAGAGTCAAGCAGAAACTGGAGAAGGAGAAGAGTGAGCTCAGACTGGAGCTGGATGATGTGGTCTCCAACATGGAACATATTGTGAAAACAAAGGTTGGCTAATCAGACAAAGAATTTTTCTGCTAATGTTAAAATTACATTAATGTATCGATATTGAGTATATACTTATCGTTTTACTTTACATGTAGACAAATCTAGAGAAGACATGCAGGACGGTGGAGGATCAGATGAATGAATACAAAACCAAATTTGAAGAGGCTCAACGCTGCATCAATGACTTCAATATGCAAAAAGCTAAACTTCAGACAGAAAATGGTATATATTTTTTTGCTTAAATCAAAACTGACATCACTTATGCACTTGATTTATGCAACTGATAGTTTTCATGTTTAATTTCATGTTTTTCTTAATCAAGTTAACTTCTTTTTGATGCAAGGTTTATTGGGACGGGGAAATAAAATGCCATTGAAATTCTGTATTTGCTGAAATACCAGGTGAGTTTTCGAGGCAACTGGAGGAGAAGGATTCTCTGGTGTCTCAACTAACAAGAGGAAAAATGTCCTACACCCAACAGATTGAAGACCTAAAAAGACAACTGGAAGAGGAAACCAAGGTTAAACGACATTTCACTGCACATTGACTGCACTGGACAGTTTTTTGTAACTGATATAAATTACAATGTGTCATTGTTATATAATTTTGTTCAAACAGGCAAAGAGTGCTCTGGCCCATGCAGTGCAGTCTTCTCGTCATGACTGCGACCTGCTCAGGGAGCAGTATGAAGAGGAGCAGGAGGCCAAGGCTGAACTTCAGCGTGGCATGTCCAAAGCCAACTCTGAGGTGGCTCAGTGGAGAACTAAATACGAAACTGATGCCATCCAGAGAACAGAGGAACTGGAGGAGGCAAAGTAAGATATTTTGAGATCCAAATTTATGATATGATGTGTAGTTTCAAAAGATATATTTTACTTTGTCTAGCAGATCAGCTTTTTGTTTGTGTTATGTTCCTTCTAAAATGTAAGACGAACAAAAAGTTTGTCTGTTAGGTGAATGAGCAGCCAGTGATTTAGTTGAACATATTATAGTCTTGTACAACAAACACAAATTGAAGGAACTTTAAAGTATTTGAATGATTGATTTCCAAAGGAAAAAGCTGGCTCAGCGTCTGCAGGAGGCTGAGGAGGCTGTTGAAGCAGTGAACGCTAAGTGTTCCTCTCTGGAGAAGACCAAACACAGGCTGCAGAATGAGATTGAAGATCTCATGGTGGATGTGGAGAGGTCTAATGCTGCTGCTGCTGCTCTGGACAAGAAGCAAAGAAACTTTGACAAGGTGAAATACAAATTAAGTATTTTTGAGCACCAAAATATCAGTTGGCTGTGCAGCCAGCTTTGTACAATTAGGGCATGTAAAAATATTATAAATACATTTTTTTAAACCCTGTCATAAAGTGGTACCAGCTGATTATATTCCATGATACAGCTTCTCAAGCATATTATTCAATAAGAAAGAATCAAAAGATGTGATGCGCAGATGCGATAAAAGATAAATAAATAAAAAAATTATTAATAAAACGTACACATGAAGCGTGGATTACATGTGCTGGCACCACCGCCTGGAGGATACTGAGATAATTGGTCTTAAAGGTTACACATTGCATACATTTTTGAATGATTTCTCCAAATTATGCATTGTTCTCAAAAAAGGAGAAATTGTTTTAAAAAAGATTACATAACTGCCTGAACCTGTAGTCCCTTCTCCATTCATCTGACATGTATACACTTATTGTGAACCTTTGTTTTAAATGTAGGTCCTGTCTGAGTGGAAGCAGAAGTATGAAGAATCTCAGTGTGAGCTGGAGAGCTCACAGAAGGAGGCCAGGGCTCTGAGCACTGAGCTCTTCAAACTGAAGAATTCCTACGAGGAATCTATGGATCATCTGGAGACCATGAAGAGAGAGAATAAGAACTTACAGGGTAATATTTAATGCGCTGTATATGTTTCTAGAGATATTCTTTACAAATCAAATTGTAATGCCGTCTTAATCATGGTGTTTGTTAATAACAGAGGAAATTTCTGACCTGACTGAGCAACTCAGTGAGGGTGGAAAGAACATCCATGAACTGGAAAAATTACGGAAACAACTGGAACAAGAGAAGACTGAGATCCAGTCTGCTCTTGAGGAAGCTGAGGTACAGGCTCAGGCTTGTTGATGAGTGACACATTTTTGAGCACAGCTTTTTGCTGTCAGTTATAATTCTTTACTGTCCTGCTCACCAGGCCTCCCTGGAGCATGAAGAGGGTAAGATTCTCAGAGCCCAGCTAGAGTTCAATCAAGTTAAAGCAGATATTGAGCGCAAACTAGCTGAGAAAGATGAGGAGATGGAACAGTCCAAGAGGAACCTGCAGAGGACGATTGACACCCTGCAGAGTTCTCTTGAGGCTGAATGTCGCAGCAGGAACGAGGCTCTGCGTCTGAAGAAGAAAATGGAGGGAGATCTCAATGAGATGGAGATCCAGCTTAGCCAGGCCAACAGGCAGGCAGCTGAGGCCCAGAAACAACTCAAATCTCTTCATGGACATCTGAAGGTAAACAGGAAAAGGAAACTGTTCTTTTGAAGATGTTTCAAACTCACTGGATCTATACGTCATTAATGTGGTTGATGTGATCCCATTCAGGATTGCCAGATTCAGCTGGATGAGTCAGTTCGGGCCAATGATGAGCTGAAAGAGAATGTTGCCATTGTTGAGAGGCGCAACAACCTGCTGCAGTCTGAACTGGAAGAACTGAGGTCAGCTCTGGAGCAAACTGAAAGAGGTCGCAAACTTGCTGAGCAAGAGTTGCTGGATGTCAGTGAGAGGGTGCAGCTACTGCATTCACAGGTAAGACCTAATCATTTCCTGAGACCACAACAGACTGCTGACTGTTTGTTTTTATGGACTTCAGCAAACTATTTGTAAGTACTTAAACACATTTTCTCACATTATCAAATCTCACGTCTCAAAAATATATAGAACACCAGCCTCATTAACCAGAAGAAGAAACTTGAGGTTGATGCTTCCCAGCTTCAGACTGAAGTGGAGGAGGCAGTGCAGGAGTGCAGAAACGCTGAGGAAAAGGCCAAGAAGGCCATTACTGATGCTGCCATGATGGCAGAGGAGCTGAAGAAAGAGCAGGACACCAGTGCTCACCTGGAGCGCATGAAGAAGAACATGGAGCAAACCATCAAAGACCTGCAGCACCGTCTGGATGAAGCTGAGCAGATCGCCATGAAGGGAGGAAAGAAGCAGGTGCAGAAGCTGGAGGCCAGGGTGAGAGGAATTTCACAATATACAAATTTCACATATACAATGACCAACATTATTTTGAATCTGCAATAAAATAGTTTGAACTCCAAATGACACCAGTCTGTAATTACTGCACTATAAATGTTTTGGGTAGTAACAGTTCATCCAGCAGACAGTGAATATGATCATCAGAGTCTTGTTTGGACACCTGATAAATCCAAAACTAGAAGCACTCAAACTGTTCAAATCTTGGCCCAGCGCTACAACTCCTTTTAAATAAAAGTCCGGGATCTACCCCTTTATCTGGTCTCGCTAAAATGCTTCCAGTCGTGTTTGTGTAAACAAACAAATCAACCAACAAATCAACAGAGCAATGGGTGAAAACACTGTCTTTCTATGATTTGATTGCGGAAAGGAAAATTGCACAGTTGGCTCATAAAAGTTTGCAACCTTTCTTATCATACTAAATTGCTTCAATAATTCTTAAAATAGGTTGTTTAACCCAAGCTGTATATTACACCAAGCTGTGTGGTTACTACTACTACTACTACTACTGCTACTGTTGAGCAGTGAATTTTTCAGAAATGATTTTCTTCTTTTTCAGGTGAGGGAGCTGGAAAATGAGGTTGAATTGGAGCAGAAGAAGAGCAGTGAAGCAGTGAAGGGAATACGTAAATATGAGCGACGCATCAAGGAGCTTACATACCAGGTGATTGTTTATACAGTATACCCAAATACTGTGTATTGGCAATTTCTGCTGATGTTAAGATTTGTCTACATGTAAAAACAATACTCCCTTTTAAACTTGAAGGTTGTTTTCTGTTTCTCAAATTTTCTCAGACTGAAGAAGATCGCAAGAATACGGTGCGTCTACAGGATCTGGTGGACAAACTGCAGCTGAAGGTCAAAGCTTACAAGAGAGCTACTGAGGAGGCTGTAAGTGTGGCCTGGACGAGTTCTCTATTTTGTGATGTGTGCTCAGCTTTCATTTAAATATATGCCCAATTATAGATGTCTGTTAATGTCAGAGTTGGTCATAACTACATTTTAATTTATAGGTTGTGTTTTAATGTACAGTTTTGTTGTAGTTTGTAGGAAATGTTTGTAGTAAATTAGTAGTCATTTAATAAGAATGTTTAAGTCACAGTTCTGAGAAAAAAGTCAAAACTTGTCACAAATTTTCCACGTTCCCATAAGTCGCATATTTTTTTCACAGAAGGCCCTAATTCTCTTCCATTGAAAAATGTAAATATAGGATCTGATAATTGGTCAGGATGATAAAGATTCAGCCAATAATATACAATATAGTGCATAAATGTAAATATATGTATGCTATATGAATTTACCTTTACTTGGACTTTGATACTTAAGTACATTTGTTGCCCCAATTTACTTTTAATATCAGAAGTACATTTAATACCAGAAGCGACTTTCACTTTAACTAAAGTAATTTTTTAACGTGATATCTTTATTTTGAAGTAAAGCCATTCTTTCACTAGTATGAGATTCAGGTATTATTTACAATACTGTTGGTAAGAAAATGCTGAGACTGTGGTTATAGCCTGAAGTCAGTTCAGTTCCACTGTTATTTGTTGTAATATAATGTTGTGTCCTCTCTGTTAAATTCTCCAGGAAGAGCAGGCCAATACTCATCTGAGCAAGTTCCGTAAACTGCAACATGAGCTGGATGAGGCTGAAGAGCGAGCTGACATTGCTGAGTCTCAGGTTAATAAGATGCGTGCCAAGAGCCGCGATGTGGGCTCAAAGGTAAGAGGTTTCTCCACAGAAATACACATAATGTCCAAACTAACTGCCTTCACAGTATTTTTTTAATCTATCCTCATATTGTATCATTGTAATCCATCTCAGGCTTTGTTTCTCTTTTCACGCAAAATCAACAATAACAGAGCTGCTTTTCCTTTAATGGGACAAATAACAAGACCAGTCTTTATAAAGAGATCTTTTATTTTGAAATATTTTATAGATTTGGTAAGTTTGATTATTGTAGTTTAGTAAATTAGTTGTCATGTCATTTTTGTTACACACACCTTAGAAATATAACTGCCAGCTACATTTTAAATATTTTACATTTTCTGGGCATGTCGTAGCTTTAGTAGTGTGTATGACAGAGATTAAGAAGACAATCAGAGGGACAAGGCACTAAGCAAAGATCCCAGATGCCCCATACTACTACCCTGACATCACCTGGGTCACCCTGACATTACCCTGACTTTACCAGGGCAATACTAAAATGATAATTTAATGAAAAATAATAACTGTATCTGTGTGTCTGTGGCATTTGTTGACAATGCAGAGACATCATGAAACGTATAATGTTAACTAAATAATAGACATTTTTCCAAAAAAGACTCCTGGTCTTCATCATCAACACAGTCTGTTGTCTTATTAGCCCTCATGCCATGAGTAGGAATTGGTCATTTTCAGCCATTTCGACATACTTACCCACATTTTTGTTACGCATCTGTTATGTTGAATTACTGATTTGTAACAAATGATTTGTGTAACTCCTGATTAGTCTTGTTGTCACTAATCTGGCTGTCTGCTCTCCTATTTTTCATCACAGAAAGGGCTCGATGAGGAGTGAAACTCGCAGATGGCCATCTAAGACCTTTGTAATCGGTGTTCCTTTGTCTTCAAATTAATGGGAGTCTATAAAATAAAGCAAAAGTGCAATCAAATTAATGTGTAGATTGATTAATTGTGTAATGTATTTAATATGTATTTCAAAAGGGCTAGCACACACACACATACAGAAGCTTACTATATGCAACTGCATGTGTAGCCTTACCTTACCTTACCTATTTTTTTCTCCACAGCTTTTGTTGTTTGGAAACCCTCTAAAACTGAATTCAGTGTTATTATAGCTCCTGGGGCCAATTGTATAAATTTAGTTTAAGACTAGTTTTAACCTTAGAGTGAGGTCAAGTTAGTTGATTAGTTAGTTATCAAGTTAGTTACTAGTTTAATGAAGCTTGCCTTTGGCATAAACCTATAGATTAACTTGATTTGAGACAGAAAAATTAGCCACCTCTTCCTTTGGCTAAGCCCAGTCGCTATAAATCTCAATTATCAGCTCTTTTTAAGCTTTGGTGTTGGTACTCCCCCTTGTGGCTGGATTTTTTTTTCTCTTCCAAATCTCCTTCTTAGACTCCTGCCCGATATTTTTAATAAAATGTTTTTGGACATCTTTAACTGTCCTCATGGCCGTTGGATTAATGCTGTTCACCTTTTGTCTGATTTTACTCCCCAACTTGATGACGTGTCACATTTCCATTAAATGGATTAAAATGACTAAATAACACATTCTTTTTCCAATTCAAAAAAAGTTGTTATGATTTTCACATGCACTTCAGGTTGTATCATTACCTCTTTTAATTTTAAAATTCATGCTCTGCCGTTTTGTTGCTGCTGCTCTCAGTATTCTTCCACTCACTGAAGGGGGGCTTGGCTGGGTGGTTGGCTCCTGGCAATCCACTCAGCCACAATACTTAGGCCTGTCCTTCGTCACATCACCAGGTTATTTTCCATCTATCCCCCATACGCACTGCCGGAGCATTCGCCACGCACCCCTCTACTGCACTTACTCCTCATGGACTTACCAGAAATCTCAAACACGCCTCAGCTTCACACGGCATCTAAGCCAACTTCATGCCAACCAGCACGCTGTTGCTCTCCTCAGTTAATCACATTGCTCTCCTTGTCTGCTGAAGCTGTCTCTACAAAAAGCAGAACTCTGAGCCGACAGCAGAGCAATGTGAGCCCTTCAAACCACAATTAAATCAACGAATAACTTTAAACCCTTCCGCTGCCTCCTGTCCGCTCCTGGGTCCTCAAATTCAAAAAACCTAACAAAAAATGGCATTGTGTAAAATGTGAATAAAAACAGAACACGGTGATTTGAAAATCCTTTTCAACCTATGGTCAATTGAAAATAAATTTAAATGTCCTACATTTATATAGCGCTTTTCTAGTCATTGCCGACCACTCAAAATGCTTTTACACTACAGGTTTTGCATTCACTCATTCAGACACACATTTATACACTGGTGGCGACTAATTCGCAGGGTGCCACCTGCTCATCGGGAGCGTTAACCATTCACACACTCATTGCGCACCGTCAGGAGCAATTTGGGGTTCAGTGTCTTGCTCAGGGATATGTTAACTGAATGGTCCGTGATCGAACCAGGACCCTTCCAATCACTGGACGACTATAGTCACATCCACCCTTTGTATAGCACAAAGACAAGATATCTAACGTTCAAACAAATTAACTTCACTGCTCTGAATATACAAACACACTTTGAATTTGATGCATGCAAGACGTTCCAAAAAGTTGGCACATGTCGTAAAAGTAAAATGCAAGTATATACTAAGCTAAGTGGGATGGGGGGGGGGCATCATTTCCCATGATTTATCAGAGGAGTCCTTTAACTGCTACTAAGATTTTATCACCTTGGTCATCATAAACTTACTGCAAAAAGGGATTCCATCTAGTTTTATGGCACTTAAAATGGTAGATTCAAGGACAATAAAAGTGCAGGCTTTTAAAACTCACAAATGTTGAATTCAGTCAAAAAATTATGAATTCTGTAGAACAATATACATTGAGCAAAATGATCTTTCCTGTATGCTGTTGCATACAATTTATCATTAAAAGAAGTACTATTTTTACCCATTTGTTTTTGATATTCTGGTGTATCATGGTAGTATGTGCAACATAAACTTCAAAAAATATTTTATCTTAACATCTTGCATGTTGCTAAAATATTAGGTGTTTCAAATATTTTTACTTTTTTGGTTTTGTCACACTACCAACAATTAAATTAAAAGAAACACTGAATGGCCAGCTCTTACCCTAATAGTCACGTCCCGATGAAGACTTTTTGCATTGAAACATGGGGGGTTAGCCATGATTTAATTATTTTTTTCACTATCACCAAAGCCCTTTTGATCTCTAATCAACCTTTGATACCAATACCTTTGATTATTACCAGTATGCTGGATGGTCACTGTTTGTACTTTCATTCAACATTTAGCCCTATACTCTTGTAGAATACCTGGCTGATTATTCAATTAATTTGTTACTCAGTGCAGAATGTGTGCTATTTTTCTTGAGTTACTTTTGCCATACTCTATCTCTCTTCAAAGAAAAACTACTTTAAACAAAGGAAACACAAATGAGAAGACATCCATATTCATGTCTGTATTGAAACCAATGTCCAAAATGGTTAGAAAAAAACTCAGCATAATGTTTCTTGAAGTTTTCTTTGTTAGATATAGCTACATTTTAGATGTAGTAGACGCAGCAGTATCATTTTATGAACCCCAAATTTATGAATCTAAGCCGTCAAAATTTGAATAATGTAAAAAAAAAAAAATCCTTCCAAACCAGTCAATAATTGTTTTGGAATCTTTAAACATGAATGTGGAACAATACGAAAGAATGACATGTCAAGAAGTACCTATAAGGTAATAAATTAATAAAATTAATAAATAAAAACATTTTGAACTTCTGGTTGTTCAGATTGTTATTCATTTTCAGCATCTCCCTGCCTGTGTATCTTAGAGGATATTTACTAGAGTCTGACCTCATGTAATGCATAACAGTTGAACACAGGTTATTAAATCTGGACTTCAATTCAGTGAACACTTGCCATATTGTATTTATATATTCAATTTAATAAAAACCTTCTAATTTTGATAACTTAAAATCATGTCTTATGCAGTAAAAGATACAGTACAACACAATTGTGCATGCAATAATTATAAACAGTAGTACTGTGAAAAAGCATACAAGATTAAGCACAATTCTATACAATGGGATAAAAAGCTGCAGTATCTTTTGACAAACAACTGAAACACCGGACACACGAAAATTACTTTCTACCAAATCCAGCTGAAAGGTTTACTGTACCTCAGTCTTTGGCAGCAGCAGGTGGGACGGATGCTACACTTCTTGCACTGGCACAAAGACAAATTAGAATTAGAACTAAGTTTGAAACTTCAAACCATGATCTCACATGGGATGTCCTTCAAGGGTAAGATATTTAAGGAAGATTATGTGGTAAATAAATTGCAGTTATATTTTTTGTCATCCACATTCT
>KV751329.1:3666368-3708364 GCA_001698575.1 Mola mola | reverse complement strand
GCTATCATCACTCTCACTGTGCTATAAGCTTGCCTTTCTCATCTGCTTATGTAGGAGTGTGATGTGTAGAAACACTTTAGGATCCCTAAACATGTCTCACCTCCCCTTAGCAGAGAAGCCACCAACAATAGTATACCAAGGTGACACCATTTGTTCTTTCCATCACAGCTTTTAGGCACTAACAATTGACCTTACCTTAGAGGAGTCTGGTTACACCTCTGTGACCATGCAGCAAGAAGGGGACGACAGCCAGGAAGGGCACACGACACAGATGTAGACAGCTGAGAATGACAATAAGCCCAACAATGTGAAAACAAATTCAGGACAACTCAAGCAGTGTCTAAAATTCAAAATATTACATTCTACGAAGGAATAAAGAGGAAATGAAATGAAATGAAAAAGACTGTGAAACATAGCAGGAATAAAGGGATGAATAATGAATAAAGGCCAAGCTTCTCAGTGAGAGAAAAAATCTGGGCAAGAATTTCACAGGGTTATCTTTGGCCTCATCTTTGGCCAAAGGAAAGGGAACAACGCCATGACGGCACCACCAGACAATGGGTGCAGACCTTGCTGGGTGGAGTGGTGAGTGATAATTTAAAGTCAGTGACCTTAGTTGTCCCTCAACAACAGCTGCAAAACCACATTGTCTCAGCAGAAGCTGCAGAAATGCATTACACCACCCTCCGCGTGACTGACCTTCACTTTGATTAGGAGTCTTAACAAGTCCTGAGCATTTCTGAGCACCGCTTTTGAAGAACAAATTAGATTTATTGAGTCAATAATCTTGCTCGTCTATCGACTCTCTGTTTGAAGACAGAGACACTGATGTGTTGAAGTAAACTAAGAATTATGGAAAAGAAAGGGATCCTGCTGATTCTCAGTTTTGCTTTAAGTGTGGTTTGTCATTTATCCTCAAAATATAGGATGACATTTTGGGGAAAAACAGCTGCAAATTATACACCTAGTATCATCTTACCCAAGTCAAACATGTTAACGGTGAGGTTCGTTGTTTAAAGATCATCTTTGAGTTGAGCAGGGATAATAATATAATTCATTTTGAGAATGTTAGATGAGTCCATGTGATCGGAGCACAAAAACTAGAAGCAGATCAGAAAAAGCCAAAGATTAAAATGGTACACAGTATAATTTATTCATTTAATATGCTTTTTGAAGTTGGAAGTACCAAAAAATAAACCAACAACAAGATTTCTCTAGGTGAAATTAACCAAACAAAACAAACAGAGAAGCTATAAAATTGAACATATCAGATCTAACTGAGTAAAGTAAGTAGTTAAAAAAAAAGGATTTATATGGATATAATAAAAGTCCCTTGATATAAACCCTGTCCATGATCCCCACCTCTTGCCCTCCCCTTTCTTTGTAGCATGAACCCTCCTCGCCTTGTTTGTCACAAGGTGAACGCAACAAATAGCAGCAATACAATCTGCCTAGTGCTTTTTTTTAATGCACAACCCTTCTCGAAAAACGTTCATCCCATATTTGGTGAATTTAAAAGCTTTATTAAAGGAGGAAGAGCTGCTGTCAGCCACAGAGCCGATTCCTTCACTTAATTTATGGTTGAAAGTCAAAGGTAAGAAATACAGCACATTTGTAAATGGATTATGCAACAGATGTCTTGACACTTGCTGCCTTAGCTTTAACAAGGTAAGGTTTTAATGATACACTTTACACAAAGTTTTGTTGTTGTTCGTATTGTTGTTTTTGACAGGTTTAAACGGCAACCCTGACTGACCCCGGTCTCCTTTGGACTCCAATCTCTCCCTAGGTAACAACCACTTTGATTATATTTGAAGTTTTATGTTAATCACTTTAATAACTTTAACCTCTTTTGAGTTTTTTTTATTTTTATTTTTTGCTGTAAATCTATATTTGTATTTACATGATTACTAGAATAATTTGCATCCTAAATAGACAATGTGCATAATGTGAGAATATTACTATGTACAGTACTTTATCAGTCCAGTCCAGTTGGATTGACCATATTGTAGAAACATTAAAAATGCATGATGTTGCTTTATGTTAGTGAGGACAATTTCAGCAATCATGCGTCGGTGTTCTCCATAATAGGTTTAAAAATGGGTGATGCTGCAATGAAAGAGTTTGGGGCTGCAGCTCCTTTTTTGAGAAAGTCAGACAAGGAGCGCCTGGAAGCCCAAACCCGTCTCTTTGACATGAAGAAGGAATGCTTTGTTCCTGACCCAGTGGCTGAGTTTGTCAAGGCTTCCATTACTAGTCGTGATGGTGACAAAGTCACTGCTGAAACCGAATTTGGAAAGGTAGATAAAGTTTAGTCTCTGCAGGAGTTCTGATGAAATTTCCATTGTTAAATTTGGTTGAATGTGACTTTAATATTGATTATTTCCTTTCATAGACTGTCACAGTCAAAGAGAGTGATATCCATCCTCAGAACCCGCCAAAGTTTGATAAAATTGAAGACATGGCGATGTTCACCTTCCTCCATGAACCTGCTGTGCTGTTTAACCTCAAAGAGCGTTACGCAGCATGGATGATTTATGTAAGATAACAATACCTAAACATGACTTTCTCTGAAAAGTATTGCTTTATAAGCAAAATTATTACAAATAAGCAATACATTTGTGTTAGCCTTTTATCTTATGTTATACTTTTTCTTAATATGCCAGACCTACTCAGGTCTCTTCTGTGTGACTGTCAACCCGTACAAGTGGCTGCCAGTTTACAACCAGGAAGTGGTTGAAGCCTACAGAGGAAAGAAGAGGAGTGAAGCTCCTCCTCATATCTTCTCTATCTCTGACAATGCATATCAGTACATGCTGTCAGGTAACCACTCTATTTATCTTTCTTATTGTTAGTATCTTCATGTCTGACATTATTTCATTTTATACGGATAATTTGAAAAAACTCTCCTGCCGACAGACAGAGAAAACCAGTCAATCCTTATCACGTAAGTCAAACTGCCAACACAAACCTCTTAGATAGTTATGGATCATCAGTTTTGGCTTAAAACTTTGTGTCTCTCTCTCCCTCAGTGGAGAATCTGGTGCTGGAAAGACTGTCAACACCAAGCGTGTCATTCAGTACTTTGCCAGCATCGCTGCTGCCCCAAGTGGCAAGAAAGATCCATCTGCTGAGAAGAAGGTCCGTATTATACGAGATATAATTCTGAATATTTCACTTTTCTAAAGCACTTAAAAATAATTTGTAAAAGGTGAGACACACTTTAATCTGATTTTATATATTTCCCCCCTTCACAAAATCAGGGCACCCTGGAGGATCAAATCATCCAGGCTAACCCAGCTCTGGAGGCATTTGGTAATGCCAAGACCATCAGAAATGACAACTCCTCCAGATTTGTGAGTATCTATACGACTGCAGTGAGGTTACTGGATTTTTTATTTACTGACTGAAGATTTCTTTTCATGATCTTAAAATATAAATGCACACAAATTTTCATCTTAGGGTAAATTCATCAGAATTCATTTTGACAACAGAGGGAAACTGGCCTCTGCTGACATTGAGACTTGTAAGTAAAATTAAATACATCAACACATCTTTTTTTTTTTTTGCAACCAATTTCTGTGCTGGAAGCCAATTATTCTGTAATAGCCAACCACTATAACTGAATGTACACGAACAACAAATGAGATCTTATACCCATAAAATATTATAACCTCTAACAGACCTTTTGGAAAAGTCTCGCGTGACCTACCAACTCAAGGCTGAGAGGGACTATCATATTTTCTACCAGATCTTGTCGCAGGCAAAGCCAGAACTTCTGGGTAAGAGTACATTTAAAATGATATATTACTGTATGGTATTGTGTATCATAAAAACATTTTTTTCATTCTTCTATTATGCTTCTATTTATGCTTCTATTCTTTCATCTATTAATAGAAATGTTGCTCATCACCAAAAACCCATATGACTACGCCTTCATCTCCCAAGGAGAGACGACAGTAGCCTCTATCAATGATGCTGAAGAGCTGATGGCCACTGATGTGAGCTATATATTCAAACCTCAGTCAAAAAATTTATATCAGAGTTTATCATTTAGAAATGTATTTTTGATCAAATCTTTTACAGGAAGCATTTGATGTTCTGGGCTTCACTCAAGAGGAGAAGAATGGCATTTACAAGCTGACTGGTGCCATCATGCATCATGGTAACATGAAGTTCAAGCAGAAGCAGCGAGAGGAGCAGGCAGAGGCTGATGGCACAGAAGGTATGATATAGCATTTGGAAAAAAAGACACACATCTAAAGTCAACTGTGTGAAGGAATAAGGTTACAAAAAGAATAATGGTGTATTTACTACCTTGATGAATTTATGCTAAAATTTCCTTCCAGATGCTGACAAAATAGCATATCTGATGGGTCTGAACTCTGCTGACCTCATTAAAGGTCTCCTTCACCCAAGAGTCAAAGTAGGAAATGAGTGGGTCACCAAGGGACAAAATGTTGCCCAGGTGAAAAGAAATCATTATTATTAATATCGATTAAGCTAAGTCCAAAATAAAGTCTAGTAGGTTTTACTAAGGTGTTTTCTCATGTATGTTCCTGTTAGGTAAATTATGCTGTTAGTGCACTGTCCAAGGCAGTGTATGAGAGGATGTTTTTGTGGATGGTATTGAGAATTAACCATTCCCTGGACACCAAGCAGCCACGCCAGTACTTCATTGGTGTTTTGGATATAGCTGGATTTGAGATCTTTGAGGTGAATTTTAATGGAAAACATGAACATTATGAATAAGTTTTTGGTTTAAGGGGAATTGATAGCTTGACAATGATGTCATTACAGTTCAACACGTTTGAGCAGCTGTGCATCAACTTCACCAATGAAAAACTGCAACAGTTTTTCAACCACCACATGTTTGTGCTGGAGCAGGAAGAGTACAAGAAAGAGGGAATTGAATGGACTTTCATTGATTTTGGTATGGACTTGCAGGCCTGTATTGACCTGATTGAAAAGGTGAGTTATGAAGTACTACAAACTCAGAACCGTATCATTTAAGTATGTCAGTACATGACTTTCCACTGTTATAATGGTCTTTTTGCAGCCCTTGGGTATCATGTCCATCTTGGAAGAGGAGTGCATGTTCCCTAAGGCCAGTGACACCACTTTTAAAGCTAAGCTCTATGACAACCATCTGGGTAAATCTGCCAACTTCCAGAAGCCCAGAATTGTCAAAGGGAAACCAGAGGCCCACTTTGCCCTGATGCATTATGCTGGAACTGTTGATTATAATATCAACAACTGGCTGGTGAAGAACAAGGATCCTCTCAATGAGACTGTTGTTGCACTGTACCAGAAGTCAGCTCTCAAGTTGCTTGCTACACTCTTTGCAAATTATGCTGGAGCTGATTCAGGTAATACATCTATTATGATTTTGATTAAAAACAAGTTTTTTGTTTAGCTCTAAGCTTACATTTTTTTCCCAACAAAATAGTAACCGAGCATGTTGAAGGAAAAAAAGAGAAGAAGAAAAAAGGATCATCATTTCAGACCGTGTCTGCTCTTCATAGGGTATTTTACATGTTATTAATAACAATTTAATATTAGAAAAGGTATTTTGTAAGATGCTTAATGGTTTAACAACAATTATTTATAAATAAATGCTTCATCACGCAAAAAGGAGAACCTGAACAAGCTGATGACCAACTTGAGGTCTACTCACCCTCACTTTGTACGCTGCATCATCCCCAATGAGACCAAGACTCCTGGGGCCATGGAGAACCCTCTGGTGATGCACCAGCTGCGCTGTAATGGTGTGCTGGAAGGCATCAGGATTTGCAGAAAGGGCTTCCCCAACAGGATCCTCTATGGAGATTTCAAACAAAGGTATCGTTCAGGTTTTTAGATTTGTGACAAAGTAAGGGAAGGAAAAAAAATCAACATCAAGTCTTCTGGAAGGTGTGCAACCAAAGTGCCCACAATAGTTTTAAGGTGGATTGAGTTTCTGTTTATGGCAATCTGCTGAATTTATTATCATATATTCCCTCAATTAATGTTCTAATAATGTGGGGAAAGAGCTACTGTAAGTTTTCATTTGTTGAGAGCCGACATGTAGTGACTCTTAAGGCCATAGCTTCTGAATCACATCATCTTGATAATGATCAAATTATTCATGTTCTACATGAATTTCTAATGTTTCATAACCTGAAGTAGATTGTTATTCAGCAGCACAAATTAAAAAGAAATCACACAACTTTTTTTAATTTTAATTAGTCATTGCTATCATTGATATATTGTACAACTAGTATACTGTATTTTTAAGTTTCATACAGTATAAAATGAACAAACTAACATGAACGTTTATCTTTATCACTAAGATACCGCATATTGAACCCGAGTGCTATCCCTGAGGGACAGTTCATCGATAATAAAAAAGCATCAGAGAAGCTCTTAGGATCCTTGGATATAGACCACAGCCAATACAAATTGGGGCACACCAAGGTTAGTATTGGTGAAATAGATTTAGGAATATGTACCATAAAGAATAGATATTTTTGCCTTAGCGTAATAAGTAACAGTCTGTTTTTTCTGTTGACCACAATTCTATAAGTACAGACAAGATATACAGACTTTGTTCATTCTCCTGCTTCCATTCACAACATTACTGTTTACTTTTTAATAATGCCAAATGAGCTTGGAGTCAGACAATGTGTACAACATAAGAACTTCGAAATGGTCACCTTGTGCACTGATTAGCCCTGATTTCATCTGTTTGGAAAAACTAGGTATTCTTCAAAGCTGGCCTGCTTGGCCTGTTGGAGGAAATGCGAGATGACCGTTTAGCTCTAATCATCACCAGGATCCAAGCAAGGTCACGAGGTGTTCTAGCAAGAATTGAATTCCAGAAGATGGTAGAGCGCAGGTACAGTGCATACACTATACCAACACTTGAGGCATGAGGATGACTGTGTAGTTCATTAAATAACGAGTACATTCAAAAGTACTCACTCTGAACTGGATTTGAGGTAGTAATTGCATATTTTGGTTTGTAAGATATCCTTATTTATCTACAGGGATGCACTACTTGTGATCCAGTGGAACATCCGTGCCTTCATGGGGGTCAAAAATTGGCCCTGGATGAAGATGTATTTCAAGATTAAACCTCTGTTGAAGTCAGCAGAGACTGAAAAAGAGATGGCAAATATGAAGGAAGAGTTTACCAAACTGAAAGAGGCTTATGCAAAATCTGAAGCCCGCAGGAAAGAATTGGAGGAAAAAATGGTCACTCTTCTCCAAGAAAAGAATGACCTGCAGCTCCAAGTGCAATCTGTGAGTTTAAACATAATAGCATTGTATATAATCAGAATCAAACAATGTCTACCATTGTGTAATACTGTTCCTCTCATAATAACAACAGGAGCAAGACAACCTTTGTGATGCTGAAGAAAGATGTGAAGGGCTGATCAAGAGCAAGATCCAACTGGAAGCAAAAATGAAAGAACTAACAGAAAGACTGGAGGATGAGGAGGAGATGAATGCAGAACTTACAGCCAAGAAGAGAAAGCTGGAGGATGAGTGCTCCGAGCTGAAGAAAGACATCGATGACTTGGAGCTGACTCTGGCTAAAGTGGAGAAAGAGAAGCATGCCACTGAGAACAAGGTAACACAAACACTAATTACTGTCAAATTATTCTAGGTGTCCAAACAATCTGTGTTCAAATGTTTGAAAAAAATTTTCCATGGGCCAAAGGTAAAGAACCTGGTTGAAGAGATGGCTGCTCTGGAGGAAATCATCGCCAAGTTGACCAAGGAAAAGAAAGCCTTACAGGAAGCTCATCAGCAAACACTGGATGATTTGCAGAGTGAAGAAGACAAAGTCAACACTCTGACCAAGGCCAAGACTAAGTTGGAGCAGCAAGTGGATGATGTAAGGATCTATGAGACCAGGTGGATTGTGAAATTGTAAAAGTGGGTAGAGTGGAAATGAAAAGTTTGACAATATTTGTACCCACAGCTGGAAGGATCCCTGGAGCAAGAGAAGAAAATACGGATGGATCTTGAGAGAGCAAAGCGGAAGCTTGAAGGAGACCTAAAGTTAGCTCAAGAGAGTATCATGGACCTGGAAAATGACAAACAGCAACTCGAAGAGAGGCTGAAAAAGTAAAATGAAAACCTCACATGTAAAAGCACACATATGTTTAGTCCTTTGTCAGTCAGTTTATTTTACATCTCTTTTATGTACAGGAAAGATTTTGAAATCAGCCAACTCAATGCCAAAATAGAGGATGAACAGGCAATGAGTGCCCAGCTCCAGAAGAAATTAAAGGAACTGCAGGTAAGGTTAAATGAAAGCGAGAACACACTTTTTTGTGGGATTTTAACAGTTGGTTAATGTCACATTTTATGAAATGTGACATATGTGACAAATCTGCTATTTAACGCGGAAATTTATTCGGTGCAGGCCCGCATTGAGGAGCTTGAGGAAGAGCTTGAGGCAGAGAGAACTGCCAGAGCCAAGGTGGAGAAGCAGAGAGCAGACTTATCCAGAGAGCTGGAGGAGATCAGTGAGAGGCTGGAGGAGGCTGGTGGAGCCACAGCTGCCCAGATTGAGATGAACAAGAAGAGGGAGGCTGAATTCCTGAAACTGCGCAGAGACCTTGAAGAGGCCACTCTGCAGCATGAAGCCACTGCTGCAACACTCAGGAAGAAACAAGCTGACAGCGTTGCTGACCTGGGAGAGCAGATTGACAACCTGCAGAGAGTCAAGCAGAAACTGGAGAAGGAGAAGAGTGAGCTCAGACTGGAGCTGGATGATGTGGTCTCCAACATGGAACATATTGTAAAATCTAAGGTAAAACACCTTCATGTACTGTAGCTTGTTTTTTTTCAATATGTGCCCTAAAAAATACAACAGTTTGTTTAAAATTGGGCATCTGATACTGGCCTTGTGTGTGGTCAAGGTGAACAAAAATGCATTGACCACAGAAATTTGTAGGTGCCTGTGATATCATATGCATGCCAGTTAAACTCATAAATTCAGCACTTTGAACACATTGAACATTTTTTTCTTGATTATTCATGTGAAGTATTTAAAGAAAGAAAGCTGCAAGGAACTCTGGCATTGACAAAAAAGTATGGTATAATAGAAAAACAGAAGTTGTTTGGGCCACACGACAAGCAGAGTATGGATAAGGAATGAAAAAAATTAGGTCGAGACAAGATTGGCAGAGTTGACCAGTACTCAACTTCGGACAAACAAAACCAGGTTTCAAGAATAAAAATACCAGGATATAAGAAACATAAGAAAGGTCCTGGTGAAACAGAGGGTATTACATAAAAATAAAGGTCTTCCTCTATTACAATGCTTGTATTGTCTGTAGTTGTGAATAAAAACCCTGGTCACTATGGTTTTTCTTTTTCCGCTCAATGGCTAATTAAAATGTGATTTTTTTGACGCATTTAATTAGTTTTGAAGTATTTCATGTGTCATTGTAAGTGCTTTTTTTTCAGAATAATTTGGAGAAGATGTGCAGGTCTCTGGAAGACCAAATGAATGAATACAAGTTGAAGTCAGAAGAAGGACAGCGTACCATCAATGACTTCACCATGCAGAAAGCAAAGCTTCAAACTGAGAATGGTAAAACACACTTATTAAGACTGTGTTTTGTGTGATACATAATGAAGTACTCGTTTTATTCTTTATTCTTACTTTTTTATGATTAGGTGAACTCACAAGGCAACTTGAGGAAAAGGACTCCCTGGTGTCTCAACTCACCAGAGGAAAACAATCTTACACTCAACAAATTGAAGACCTTAAAAGACAACTGGAGGAGGAAGTCAAGGTGGCAAACAAAGTTTTGAGAACATTTAGTTCAAATTAAATGTCACTACATGAGATGAATTAAAATATATGATCATTTCAGGCCAAGAACGCATTAGCCCATGCAGTGCAGTCTTCTCGTCATGACTGCGACCTGCTCAGGGAGCAGTATGAAGAGGAGCAGGAGGCCAAGGCTGAACTTCAGCGTGGCATGTCCAAAGCCAACTCTGAGGTGGCTCAGTGGAGAACTAAGTACGAAACTGATGCCATCCAGAGAACAGAGGAACTGGAGGAGGCAAAGTGAGTAAAATATATTTCACGTCAAAGCTTTTTTACTTGCAATAATAAAAACATATGATTACAATAAATCCACTAATAATCCAGGAAGAAGCTGGCTCAGCGTCTGCAGGAGGCTGAGGAGGCTGTTGAAGCAGTGAACGCTAAGTGTTCCTCTCTGGAGAAGACCAAACACAGGCTGCAGAATGAGATTGAAGATCTCATGGTGGATGTGGAGAGGTCTAATGCTGCTGCTGCTGCTCTGGACAAGAAGCAAAGAAACTTTGACAAGGTGAAATACAAATTAAGTATTTTTGAGCACCAAAATATCAGTTGGCTGTGCAGCCAGCTTTGTACAATTAGGGCATGTAAAAATATTATAAATACATTTTTTTAAACCCTGTCATAAAGTGGTACCAGCTGATTATATTCCATGATACAGCTTCTCAAGCATATTATTCAATAAGAAAGAATCAAAAGATGTGATGCGCAGATGCGATAAAAGATAAATAAATAAAAAAATTATTAATAAAACGTACACATGAAGCGTGGATTACATGTGCTGGCACCACCGCCTGGAGGATACTGAGATAATTGGTCTTAAAGGTTACACATTGCATACATTTTTGAATGATTTCTCCAAATTATGCATTGTTCTCAAAAAAGGAGAAATTGTTTTAAAAAAGATTACATAACTGCCTGAACCTGTAGTCCCTTCTCCATTCATCTGACATGTATACACTTATTGTGAACCTTTGTTTTAAATGTAGGTCCTGTCTGAGTGGAAGCAGAAGTATGAAGAATCTCAGTGTGAGCTGGAGAGCTCACAGAAGGAGGCCAGGGCTCTGAGCACTGAGCTCTTCAAACTGAAGAATTCCTACGAGGAATCTATGGATCATCTGGAGACCATGAAGAGAGAGAATAAGAACTTACAGGGTAATATTTAATGCGCTGTATATGTTTCTAGAGATATTCTTTACAAATCAAATTGTAATGCCGTCTTAATCATGGTGTTTGTTAATAACAGAGGAAATTTCTGACCTGACTGAGCAACTCAGTGAGGGTGGAAAGAACATCCATGAACTGGAAAAATTACGGAAACAACTGGAACAAGAGAAGACTGAGATCCAGTCTGCTCTTGAGGAAGCTGAGGTACAGGCTCAGGCTTGTTGATGAGTGACACATTTTTGAGCACAGCTTTTTGCTGTCAGTTATAATTCTTTACTGTCCTGCTCACCAGGCCTCCCTGGAGCATGAAGAGGGTAAGATTCTCAGAGCCCAGCTAGAGTTCAATCAAGTTAAAGCAGATATTGAGCGCAAACTAGCTGAGAAAGATGAGGAGATGGAACAGTCCAAGAGGAACCTGCAGAGGACGATTGACACCCTGCAGAGTTCTCTTGAGGCTGAATGTCGCAGCAGGAACGAGGCTCTGCGTCTGAAGAAGAAAATGGAGGGAGATCTCAATGAGATGGAGATCCAGCTTAGCCAGGCCAACAGGCAGGCAGCTGAGGCCCAGAAACAACTCAAATCTGTTCATTCACATCTGAAGGTAAAAACAGACTTTCATGTTATTCATGCAAGCAACATTAACACGGTATCATTGTAATTTGAGTTGATGGAAATTTTCCAGGATGCTCAGCTCCAGCTTGATGAGTCCCTTAGATCCAATGATGATATGAAGGAAAACATTGCCATTGTTGAGAGGCGCAGCAACTTGCTTCAAGGTGAAGTGGAGGAACTGAGGGCTTCTCTGGAGCAAACTGAGAGAAGTCGTAAACTCGCTGAGCAAGAGTTGTTGGATGTCAGTGAGAGGGTACAGCTACTGCACTCACAGGTACGACAGATACCAGATACAAGAGAGATACAGTTTGTTTTATTACTTTTTTTCTCCAATGTGGATTTATAAAATGTTACACAACCTATAACATATTAACATAACATATTTAACATATTTCATTTATTATTTAAGAACACCAGCCTGATAAATAACAAGAAAAAGCTGGAAGCTGATGCATCCCAGCTTCAGACTGAAGTGGAGGAGGCAGTGCAGGAGTGCAGAAATGCTGAGGAAAAGGCCAAGAAGGCCATTACTGATGCTGCCATGATGGCAGAGGAGCTGAAGAAAGAGCAGGACACCAGTGCTCACCTGGAGCGCATGAAGAAGAACATGGAGCAAACCATCAAAGACCTGCAGCACCGTCTGGATGAAGCTGAGCAGATCGCCATGAAGGGAGGAAAGAAGCAGGTGCAGAAGCTGGAGGCCAGGGTGAGTCAGTCCGTAATTTGTGAGATATAAAATGAACTTGATTGAAATGATTAAATCATCAATATTTGACATAATGTAACACCTTAAGAACACAAGAGTATAGAACCAGCACAAAATATTTAATGCAAAAACGTTTCTCATAATACTTCAACAGATCAGAGAACTGGAAAATGAAATAGAGACTGAACAAAGAAGGTCCAGTGAGTCCGTCAAGGGATTACGAAAGTATGAGAGAAGAATCAAAGAGTTGACTTACCAGGCAAGTTTCAGGTGGTTTGCTTAATTGTGGAACATTGAGAATGTAATCTATATTCTAATTTTGTTTTCTTTTTTTGTGTTTAGACAGAAGAGGATCGTAAAAATCTTGCACGCCTGCAAGATCTGGCTGACAAGCTGCAGCTGAAGGTTAAATCCTACAAAAAAGTTGCAGAGGAGGCAGTAAGTACTATTTGCTTTTAAAAAACTAAAAAAGTGTAACATCTATGTGGAACTGAGCAATTTGGCAAAAACAACCATCTTGTTTTCACTTCACAAAAGTCATTTTCTAATCAATATAGGAATTTACAGGTTATCCAATCCTCTATAAAATATGCTACGCTTTCATCAAAAAATTATATTCATCTCAACAGAATGTCTATCTGAATATAGATACAGAAATACATATGAGGGTGTGATGCTGTGTTTATGTGTACAGGAGGAGCAGGCCAACAGTAATCTAACCAAGTTCAGAAAGCTTCAACATGAGCTTGATGAGGCTGAAGAGAGAGCTGACATCGCTGAATCTCAGGTCAACAAGCTACGTGTCAAGAGTCGTGATGTGGGGGTCAAAGGTCAGTATACACATACTGTATGTACACTACGTACACTTGATAAAGGGAAAAAAATCCCAGGTTTTCTTGGTTCAACACAAAATGTACTAAACAGTACCAGTTATCTTATACAGAATACACTGTTCTGGTATTCTATCAGGGCATTGGTTATAATTACTGTAGCGTATTTAGAATACTCCTCTAAAGTTGTTGTACTTAATCTTTTGAGTCCAAAATGAACTTAAATAATGCTTATCCAATCATTAACTGAGAGTTTATTCTCAAACACATACAATTGCATCACTGGTACTACATACTATTTAATGTAAAAAAATATTTTCTGCTCCACAATATGTACTTGTATTTTGAATGTATTATTTTATTTTTTTTCTCCACTACCATCTGGTGACCCCGACAGGAGTAATCTATAGTCATGTACTGACCCACATGTCACGGTTGCAAACACCAGGTTGAAATCAATGCGCTAAGGTGCAGAATGGGAAAATAAGATGGAGATACTGTTTTTTGACGTCATGTAATTACGAATGTTGAAAAAATGCACACAACAAATCATTTCTGACTATGCATTTTGTGTTTTGTTTTGATTTTAATTTCAGAAAGGCCTTGATGGAGAGTGATGTTCCCTCAACAAATATAACTTCTGAGGCATCTGTTTTCTGCATATTAGTGTGTCCCTAAACATGGCTTTTGTTCTGTAGAATAAATTTATCTGCATCAAAAACAGTTTCTTGAGTTTTTATTTGCATAGGCCATAAATATAAACTACTATAAATAACAACTCTTGGGTCATTTTAAAATGAATAAAAAATTATTTAGTTTTAATACATTGAGAATTAAAACAAATGTTAACACTCTCATGTAATAAACAATGAATAAATGAATGTGCTCAGTTGCTAAATGTGTCTTTTGCTGTTATTGAAGTTTTTTTTTTAAGAAAAAAATATTTCTTTAAACAGCATAAGTTAGTTATATCCAATATGCAGAATATGGTTATACCACTCAAACTCAGTGGATAAATTAATTAATTTATGACATTTACCAGAAAGGAGCATTTTGAACAGTTTTTCCAGAGTGGAAGTAAAAACGTAGCTAGATATCCATTTATTTAGTTTTTTGGCCTTCGATGTAAAACATTTTTGACTCACCAACTGAGTTATTATTGTAAAACCGACAGTAAAAGTTGATTTATTTGGACAGAGGATTTGAAAATGATACAAAAAATCACTGTTGTTTTTGTTGCTAGTGTTTGTTCATTAGAAAGAACATAGAGACAATCATCCTGCAGGTTTTTCTAGGTCGCGGTGGGAGGTGCTGCTGTGGTCCTGCCTGATGCCTCCTGGCCACATTAGGAAAGGAGATCCTGTGACTTGGATCCTGTGACTTGGTTCCTAGGCTGGATTTCCAAGTGCAAATCGGGACCCACAGATCACAATGGCTTCTGGATCAACAGACTACACCTGCTTCTGGACCACTACACTTCACATATCCCTGGATTTACAGATTCTACATACTCTTGGACTCAGCAACACCCAGATCTTCCTACATGGAGTACAATGACTCCTGGACCAACAGAGTCCACCTGCGTCTGGATCACTAGACTTTCCATACATCCGGACTCATAGAATCCACAGACTCTGGGACTCACGGATGTTTTATGCATTCTAAATGAACTGTTGTTATCATGTTTTTGTGTTCTGTACAAGTGACATTTATTGCACGTCTGTCCGTCCTAGGAAGAAGGATCCCTCCTCTGTGGCTCTTCCTGAGGTTTCTTATTTTCCCTGTTTAGGGTTTTTTTTAACTTTATCCTCACCCGGTTCGAGGGTTTAAGGGCAGAGGATGTCACATCTGTACAGTTTGTCAAAGCCCAGTGAGATAATGTGTAAATTGTGATTTCGGGCTATACAAATAAAATTTGATTTGATTTGATTTGATGTTGTATCTTACATGTACAGTGCACATATATACACAGGACTTGCAGAGAAAAAAAGTCCACTTAGAAGGTGTTTTGAATAATATTTTCCTTTTGTAAGGACCTAAAACACTGTGTGACAGGCCCTAACGTACTTCCTGTTTGCTTTGCTAAATATCTGTGTTAGTGTAGACATGGTGAACTAAACGATGCTACCTTCACTTGTACATGGTTGGTAAATGAGGCTTGTTAAAACACAGCAACTGACCCCTTATACTCTGACCACCTATCACCTAATCACTCTGTCTTAATTCTGATAAAGTTGGTACATAATTATCACAGTTTTTATGTTTCTACCATCTCCTTGGTATTTGAATTTCCAACTTTTCTTTTTTTTTTTACAATGCAATTAGAAATTAACACAAATATAGTATTTCTCTTGATTAATGTGTGTGAACTTAATACATTTTGGCAGGGGAACTCTATTTTAATGTTTCTTGATTTGGATCACACTGTTATCAGTAACTCTTTACCAAAACTACAACCTGTGGGATCATTAGATGAGGATATGAATGCCTACAGGACAGTATTGGACACTGTGTTTTTAAGATTGATATGCATGAGCAGTGGCTGGTAGATCAGCTCAAAACCATGCTCAGATAAAGGTACTTTGCAAAAACATACACTGAAGTAGAACTACAAGTAGTTATCAAAACACGCATATTGAAATACCCAAATTAATTGTTAAAGAAATAAAAAAAATATAGTAACAAGAAAAATAAGAAAGGAAAGAAACTGAAAAAATAACACTGAACACTGGTGCCATACTTTGGCTGTCCACTGCTCCTCTGGGATTGGTTAAATGCAGAGACACATTCCATTGCTCTCTCCTTCGTATGAATGTATGTGACCAATAAAGTTTCTTGTGTGTGACTACAAAGTATTAGAATATGAATAAATGGGCAATAATATTATTGCATTTTTTGTTTGTCGTTTCCTATATTATATATGGTTTGGATGTATAAATGTCAAAAAGTAAAAGAGTATTAACATGTTACAGTGTCCTTAAATTTGAATAATTCCAGTAAAGTTTTCTCAAATCTCAGTTCCCCTCAAAGACAGCCACAGCTCTTGTGCAGAGAATACAATTATAATCATTCTCCTATCTTTCTATACTATACTCCTATCTTTCTTTCTATACTTTAAACTATACCACCTGCAGCCGCCTACAGTGTGCCCTGTCAACACCTATATAAAAGTAGTAAAAGCTTTTTTTTTGGAGCCTCTGATATTGCACTGTTTTGAACAGAGCCACGTGGGGGATGAAGACTTTACTAAAATATAGCAGAGTAAAAAAAAATTTAAAAAAATGCACCAACACCCCTTTAAGAATTAATGAAATAATATAGGCACAAATGCCACGGTAGTGTGAATTAAAGCGTAATGAAATGGTGGTTAGATTACAGCTGCAGATGTAAGAAAGCAGCAAATGAAAAATAACTATTTATTGATTTGGACCATTTAAATTAATTTAATTCATCCTCTCTAATTCGTTTCAAACACAGAAAATTGTACAGCATCCTGTGTTTACCCAACCTCTGATTTTTACCTGAATGTAACATTTTGATATGACAACAAACTAAAAGGTTGAAACTACTCACCTTTATAACAGTAGTGGAGGTCAGCAACAAGCATGTTCTTTTTGAAGCCAGATCAGGGAGGGTCATCTGGAACACAGAAAGGAGGCAGACTTGAAAAAGACACGTGACTGACAGCGGACATTAGGATTTTGTGTATTCAGTCTTTACCTAGAACTCAAGAAACAACAATTTGACTACGAAAATATAACATATTAGTAAGTTGTGGCTATTTTCAAAATTAGCAGACCATCCAATGGATTAAACATTTAGCATCCCTAAAAGTAGGCAAAAAAAGTTTTTTAAATTGTCAACTTTACCGTTCCATTATTTTCTCATGTCTTTGTCATGTTCTCATCAGAAGAAAAGTACTCTGGAGTCCACACAGAGGAGCATGATCTGAATAAATGCACGGGAGAAAAGATAAGAGAACAATCAACTCCTTGCCTCCACCAGAAATCAACACCCCCTTAAAAGTGACCTTATAGAACAAGAAGGGCAAATACTGACAATAGCTGTGCCGGGTCTAGTTTCAAACTTAAGCGAGACAAGGTGCCTCACACCTTCCCTTGTGTATTCATGGGATTGTGAAAGTCAAGAATACAAGGACTGTGGACAGCTGAGAATGAGACCTTCAATGGATGACTTCTCTGCAAGAGCCTGGAATAGGTTTACGTACGTGAAGGAGATGAGAATGGTAGTATAAAGGAAAGCAGGATTCCACCTGGTGAGATGCAGTGTACTAGAAGGGAAGACAGCTCAGGTCTCGATTGCAGTAAAGCAAAGGATGATTTAGATTTAGAAAAGACATTTTCATCAGAGTATAATTTTACTTGGGTTCAAATACTGTAAGAAGAAAAAAAAAGTATTGTATGTACCAGAACTCCTCTGATTCATTGTCCGTTCGACTCATTGTCCTCAAACATGATGCCCTTGAGTTAAAATTTCTAGCCTAAAAATTGATTATATAAAAACATATTCCCTCCTCTGTGGTTCTTCCTGAGGTTTCTTATTTTCCCTGTTTAGGGTTTTTTTTTTTTAAAGTTTTTCCTCACCCGGTTCGAGTGTCTAAGGACAGAGGATGTCACATCTGTACAGTTTGTCAAAGCCCAGTGAGATAATGTGTAAATTGTGATTTCGGGCTATACAAATAAAATTTGATTTGATTTGATTTGATTTGATATTCTTATTGCATATTGTTTTAAATGATATAGCATCTGGTGATACACTATATATAGTACATACAGTACATAATTGGTTTCTCGCTGGCATCGCCTGTTGCTGCTGGTCAAAGACAAACAAATACCTGTCCTAACTGCTTGCACCACAAGCTGTCCTTTGCAGCACCATGCTCCAAAAAGTAGCCTGCTGGAATTTAACGATGTGTCTTTGTGCTCAAGGATAAACACCAATAATAAATATTAAATAATGGGGATTAGTGGAATTTACTTCAAAAACTGCACGTATGAGAAGTCTGGAATCTAAAAATCAGATTTGAAAAACACTGCAGTAATTTCTCTTAACTCCTATGTGTGTTCTGGTGCTAGACACAACAAGGCCACAGGTACAGTACGCACGTCAGAGGTTAAGTGACAATGTTGACCCGGCCTCAAAATTTCAGATTCAGCATTCATGGTACGTGCCTGAAAAATTATGATGTGTAACAGACTTGGCTTTTACCTGTCAAGACCCAGTCACATGAACTCTAAAGTATGTACTTATGGTACTAGAGTGTTGATGGTGGATCCTTTGCTTACTATAGGTCACAAGGTTTAGCCTCCATGGAGGAGGATTCAAGGAGGATAATGACACCAAAATGTATAAGCTCCTAGTCACTTCCTTTCTTTTTGGCAGTTCCAGAGCGGTTTTTGTGGGGTCTCGGCATGTATTGTCTTGTTGAGACAACAATACTTATTGTATTGTCTCGTTGAGACGGGTAAGCTCGGTCTTGAAAAAAGGTTTAGGACAGGTTGATTTCTGTCAAAATCTATGTAACATTCAAAACCAGTGAAAGTCAAAATCAATGAGCCTATATCTAGATCATGAGAATAAATATCTACCCTGAAATTATATGATGCATGAAAGGCAGATGAACACTAACAGTTGAAAAAAAAACCCAATAGTTAATATTGTGTAAATTATATCATCATCTTCAAACCTAGAATGCACATATCAAAACTATCTTTTTCGTAATAATTTGCATTCAATTGGCAAAGTAGAAAGAAGTTCTTTTGACTGAAATAGATGACAGTCAATGTATTCATTTTGTGCCCAAGAAAATTCAAGTTCGGCTGCAAACAGCCTTTTTATGCTAACAGAAAGTCTGAGCTACAAATAGAAATAAAGAAGTGTGATAACCACTGTGATTTTCTCTCTCACACAGAAAAAGCCTGACTAACGGTAGCAGTTCAACCGATGTTGGATATGTGTGTGTATATACAGTATACACGTATTTGTGTGTGTGCGTGTGTGTCTGTAAAAAAAAATCTCCAAGGTAAGCCTAAATAAATATCACATACAGTTTCATATAATCTATGTTGAATTCTGTTTTCTCTAGACATATCTGTTGGTGGTAAAGAAAGCAACCAATATCAAGTGACCAGGGTTAGTGTAAGGGCATATATCTGTGTGTTGAGTGTTAACGAAGGGATCACAGCTGTGACCTTGGCTTTGTCTTGCTTCTCAGTAGACAACAGCTGCGGCTCTTTATTCTCCCTTTTGAAATGTATTTCACACCCTATCATTTGACAGACTATTGTTAACCTTTAAATTGTAAGGTATTTGATGTCCTATAAATGCTGCTTGCCTGCTAGCCCACTTTATTTAATTGTATAAAGGTGTATAAAGGAAACTTATAATAATTAAAAAAAAATCTAATATATGAAACATCAAGATAAAGCACAGTGGATGTATCTTTGAGTAACAAATGGCCATCAGTAAGAATAATGATAAATGTATTTCCTCTCAGGATTTTCATCATTAAGAAATAAAAAAATCATACCTAATTAGAGAAGTTATGGAGCATACACCTTAGTTTTTCTACACTGATTAATTAATTCATTAATCAATTGAATATTTGGAAAACATTTAAAAATTGTTTTACAATGCTTTCTATTAAACTCATTCCCCTCGCAAGTTTTATTCAATGATAATTGATTTATGTAATATATACTTGAAAAAATAAAGAAACTTAAAATAATAAACTTCAAGCATTAGTTTAACATATAATAGCACTGCCTCTCTCCACGCCTGTCCCCGCACACCCTCCTCCTGTCTCCCCCTTTCTTTGTTATGTCCCATGTGGCTGTTGTTTGCAAGGAGACTGCAGCAAATAGCAGCACTGAGCTCTACCCAATTTGGAAATAGCTTTTTGTAATAGGCAACCTGGATGCCATATCTCTGATATTCATCCCCATATTTGGTTGACTAACAACCTTTATTAATGGAGGGCCAGCCTGGTGTCAGCCACTGGATCCATCAGTTCACTTGACAAAGGTTTACAGTCAAAGGTAAGAAAAACATCTACTGAACTTAGGAATATTTAAAGAATTTCTAAGATGTTACCGTTACTCTCTTACTTCTACATAGTCAGTATATTTTACTCTAACTTCAGCCTTACTTTATACTTTAGTTGTCATTGAATAATGATGTAATATTTGACGTTTGCTTTCCACTGAATATAAATAGCACAGAACCCAATTTCCTGTCGAGTGAAGCATCTCATGTAATATTTAAAGCCAGGTTTTAGTGACAAACAATAAGTACATAAAAGTTCAACGGTTAACAGTTATTATTGTTTAAGGCATCGTGCTCTTCTGCTAAACATATCCGTTTAAGCTTAGTAATTTTTCTGTATTGAAATATAAACAGAGTACAAATCATACAGCCATATTGACAACGATAGAAATATATTTACTGATTAAAAAGAAATTTTGGCTACAGTGATAGTGGTGATATCGAAAACGTCTACATTTTTCCAGGTACGTATGTCTAATGAATTCTTCAAATACATATGTTTATACCATTGTTAAGTTTAAATGACAATGGCGAATATGTAAAGAGATGTTTTAATCCTACAGGTTACAAAATGGGTGATGCTGCAATGGCAGAGTTCGGGACTGCTGCTCCCTATTTGAGAAAATCAGACAAGGAGCGTCTGGAAGCCCAAACCCGTCTCTTTGACATGAAGAAGGAATGTTTCGTTCCTGACCCAGTGGTCGAGTATGTTAAGGCTTCCATTACTAGTCGTGATGGTGACAAAGTCACTGCTGACACAGAATTTGGAAAAGTATGTACTCATATCAATTCTGTTCACTGCAAATGTGTACTAAACACAAGTTTTGATCCTTGATTGAGAAAATGTTATTGCTCTCTCCAGACTGTCACTGTGAAGGAGTGTGATGTACACCCTCAGAACCCGCCAAAGTTTGATAAAATTGAAGACATGGCGATGTTCACCTTCCTCCATGAACCTGCTGTGCTGTTTAACCTCAAAGAGCGTTACGCAGCATGGATGATTTATGTAAGATAACAATACCTAAACATGACTTTCTCTGAAAAGTATTGCTTTATAAGCAAAATTATTACAAATAAGCAATACATTTGTGTTAGCCTTTTATCTTATGTTATACTTTTTCTTAATATGCCAGACCTACTCAGGTCTCTTCTGTGTGACTGTCAACCCGTACAAGTGGCTGCCAGTTTACAACCAGGAAGTGGTTGAAGCCTACAGAGGAAAGAAGAGGAGTGAAGCTCCTCCTCATATCTTCTCTATCTCTGACAATGCATATCAGTACATGCTGTCAGGTAACCACTCTATTTATCTTTCTTATTGTTAGTATCTTCATGTCTGACATTATTTCATTTCATACGGATAATTTGAAAAAACTCTCCTGCCGACAGACAGAGAAAACCAGTCAATCCTTATCACGTAAGTCAAACTGCCAACATAAACCTCTTAGATAGTTATGGATCATCAGTTTTGGCTTAAAACTTTGTGTCTCTCTCTCCCTCAGTGGAGAATCTGGTGCTGGAAAGACTGTCAACACCAAGCGTGTCATTCAGTACTTTGCCAGCATCGCTGCTGCCCCAAGTGGCAAGAAAGATCCATCTGCTGAGAAGAAGGTCCGTATTATACGAGATATAATTCTGAATATTTCACTTTTCTAAAGCACTTAAAAATAATTTGTAAAAGGTGAGACACACTTTAATCTGATTTTATATATTTCCCCCCTTCACAAAATCAGGGCACCCTGGAGGATCAAATCATCCAGGCTAACCCAGCTCTGGAGGCATTTGGTAATGCCAAGACCATCAGAAATGACAACTCCTCCAGATTTGTGAGTATCTATACGACTGCAGTGAGGTTACTGGATTTTTTATTTACTGACTGAAGATTTCTTTTCATGATCTTAAAATATAAATGCACACAAATTTTCATCTTAGGGTAAATTCATCAGAATTCATTTTGACAACAGAGGGAAACTGGCCTCTGCTGACATTGAGACTTGTAAGTAAAATTAAATACATCAACACATCCTTTTTTTTTTTTTGCAACCAATTTCTGTGCTGGAAGCCAATTATTCTGTAATAGCCAACCACTATAACTGAATGTACACGAACAACAAATGAGATCTTATACCCATAAAATATTATAACCTCTAACAGACCTTTTGGAAAAGTCTCGCGTGACCTACCAACTCAAGGCTGAGAGGGACTATCATATTTTCTACCAGATCTTGTCGCAGGCAAAGCCAGAACTTCTGGGTAAGAGTACATTTAAAATTATATATTACTGTATGGTGTTTTGTATCATAAAAATATATTTTTCATTCGTCTATTATTCTTCTATTTATGTTTCTATTCTTTCATCTATTAATAGAAATGTTGCTCATCACCAACAACCCATATGACTACGCCTTCATCTCCCAAGGAGAGACAACAGTAACCTCTATCAATGATGCTGAAGAGCTGATGGCCACTGATGTGAGCTATATATTTAGATACCAGTCAAAAAAATTATATCAAATTTTATCATTTAGAAATGTATTTTTGATCACATCTTTTACAGGAAGCATTTGATGTTCTGGGCTTCACTCAAGAGGAGAAGAATGGCATTTACAAGCTGACTGGTGCCATCATGCATCATGGTAACATGAAGTTCAAGCAGAAGCAGCGAGAGGAGCAGGCAGAGGCTGATGGCACTGAAGGTATGGGAGGCTGTCAGTAGTACAGACGTTATTCTTAACAGTTATAAACAGTTGCAAACAAAATGATGAAAGAAATAATGAAAATGTTTTCAACACATTGCACTTGATACAAAGATATACCAGCTATAGCATCTGGATTTGAACTGTCCTTTATAGTAAATTAGCTTAGTAGATAGATAGATGAAACGATCTAATTTGTGTGTTCTTTCATTCCATTATCACCATACACAAAGAAGCATGCGCCTGCTCAAGGATGAGAGGTTGGGTGACTAGCTGACTAGCTAAAATAATGAGCATGAGCCTATTGCCTTGAGTAGTGAGTTGTAGTTTGTGTGTTTCCTTCTGGGCAATAATACAGTGTAGTTTTATAGAAAAACAACAAGAAGTTGTTCATAGTGAAACATGTGAATTATGTTCAGTGACTAGGTCATGATTTATGCAAAGTGCTGTTGAGTTTTTATTAATGTTTTTGCCAATCTTGCGCCATTAAAATTAAGACACATCTCACACCAAAACCAAAGGTACATAAATAGGTACATATCAAATATGTCAAAGAAAGTGACCGTTACGAGACCATGTCCTATTTCAGGATGACGAGGCAGACACTTTCACTATGTAGCAAAACACTAAGGTGAATCATTTTATTTCCTCCCTTTTCCCGTGATGAGAGCTGTTGTTTTCGAAGATCATAAGATAAGTTTGGTGTTGTCACAAGGTACAAACTGTTTGTTTTCCCGAGATCATGAGAAAATTAATAGGGGTTTGATTATTACCACATTACCATAAACATATTTCAGCATGTGTAAGGCCTTGATTAAGGAGAAAAATGATGAGCGGATCAAATACTCTTGTTCGTTTGACATTGCTCGACAAATCAAATTTGTCTTGTTATCAAGCCTTTTTGGGCTTCCATAATACTTAGCACATGTGACTTATGGTTTTATTACTTCAGATGCTGACAAAATAGCATATCTGATGGGCCTGAACTCGGCTGACCTCATCAAAGGTCTCCTTCACCCAAGAGTCAAAGTAGGAAATGAGTGGGTCACCAAGGGACAAAATGTTGCCCAGGTAATGTATTTAAAGACACATTCTGAGTACAGTAGTTTAATTTAATAAAAATTTCAGCTTTAACTATATTATTATCTATTTCCATCCCAAGGTGAACTATGCTGTTAGTGCACTGTCCAAGGCAGTGTATGAGAAGATGTTCCTGTGGATGGTGGTGAGAATTAACCATTCCCTGGACACCAAGCAGCCCCGTCAGTACTTCATTGGTGTGCTGGACATTGCTGGATTTGAGATCTTTGATGTGAGTTTAGAATGGAATATTAACTTCATAAACATTAGTAACTTTCATTTTCTCAATAATTTAAATCAAGAATCAACTGAACAGCTTGACAATGATGTCATTACAGTTCAACACCTTTGAGCAGCTGTGCATCAACTTCACCAATGAAAAACTGCAACAGTTTTTCAACCACCACATGTTTGTGCTGGAGCAGGAAGAGTACAAGAAAGAGGGAATTGAATGGACTTTCATTGATTTCGGCATGGATTTACAGGCCTGTATTGACCTGATTGAAAAGGTGATGTTTAATTTAGGAAACTAGGTTAAATGTGTGATACAATTACATGAACCAGAGTTATTGTGAGAATATATAGCTTGATTTTCTTCATGATATCCTTAATATTTTTACACAGCCTATGGGTATCATGTCCATCCTTGAAGAGGAGTGCATGTTCCCCAAAGCCTCTGATGCCACTTTTAAAGCTAAGCTCTATGACAACCATCTGGGGAAATCAAACAACTTCCAGAAGCCCAGAATTGTCAAAGGGAAACCAGAGGCACATTTCTCCCTGGTTCATTACGCTGGAACTGTGGATTATAATATCAACAACTGGCTGGTGAAGAACAAGGATCCTCTCAATGAGACTGTTGTTGCACTGTACCAGAAGTCAAATCTCAAATTGTTATGTGTTCTCTTTGCAAATTATGCTGGAGCTGATTCAGGTATGTATTTAAAAATGAATTAGCATCTTTTAATAAAAAAAAATTATAAATGTTTGAAGTGAAAGAGTTATTTAATAATAAAAAAAAAAACAACTCACCTGTGATATTTGAAACTGATCCGATGTTCTTTTTAAATTGTAAATATATGATGTAGCTCAAGAGTCTGGTGGGAAGGGCAAAGGTGGCAGCAAGAAGAAAGGTTCATCCTTCCAAACCGTATCAGCCTTACACAGGGTGAGATCAATATAATTTACAGTTTTGGAATTGACCTTGATTTGTAACTTGATTCATAAGTTATAATGGTAAAGATGATGGTAAATGGCAACAAATAGTTTTGTCTGTGATGCACTCACAGGAGAACCTGAACAAGCTGATGACCAACTTGAGGTCTACTCACCCTCACTTTGTACGCTGCATCATCCCCAATGAGACCAAGACTCCTGGTGCCATGGAGAACCCTCTGGTGATGCACCAGCTGCGCTGTAACGGTGTGCTGGAAGGCATCCGGATCTGCAGAAAGGGCTTCCCCAACAGGATCCTCTATGGAGATTTCAAACAGAGGTTTGAATTTGATTAAAAAACACACACAGCAATTAATAAACTGCCACTTACAACAAACGCTTGCTTGTCTGAATTGTTGTGTTTCATACACAACACACATAAGTTTCACAGTAAATTAAAAAAAAAATGTTTTTGCCCAAGATACCGTATTTTAAACCCTAATGCCATTCCTGAGGGACAGTTCATCGACAACAAAAAGGCTGCCGAGAAACTCTTGGGTTCTCTGGATATTGACCACAACCAGTATAAATTGGGGCACACCAAGGTTTGTATTTTCAATTCTAATAAAAAGGTAATTACTTTTGCATATCATGTTATTAATGACTATCCGACCTTGTCCTATAATAAAGGTGTTCTTTAAAGCTGGACTTCTGGGTCAGCTAGAGGAGATGCGAGATGACAGACTAGCACTAATTATCACTGGTATCCAAGCCCGGTCAAGAGGCCTTCTGGCAAGAATCGAATTCCAGAAGATTGTTGAACGCAGGTACTTAATGACAGCATGGCCCAATTTAATCAAATCACTGTTAATTTATTTAGTTGATTTTATTTAAGATGATTCACATACATGCTTTAAAGTGGCTTGACAATAAACATAGCATAAACAGCTCACTCTCCCACTCCCACCTTGATAAAATAAACCCTTGATATAAATAAGAAAAAAAACTCTGAATAAAATCCAAATAAAAATAATATAAAATGCATGAAAAAAATGAACAAAAATACAAATGTAATTGTCCTCTTGCCAATACCATTGGATATCAAAGACAGGAGTGGGACTGTGAGTGGCAGGAAATGATGAGGGCATGTTGAAAAGGACGTTTACCAATAAGACTAAAATCACATTTTGGTAGCTAGAAGGAAGCATTCAAAGACAATGATAATATGTTGGTTGCAGGGATGCACTACTTGTGATCCAGTGGAACATCCGTGCCTTCATGGGGGTCAAAAATTGGCCCTGGATGAAGATGTATTTCAAGATTAAACCTCTGTTGAAGTCAGCAGAGACTGAAAAAGAGATGGCAAATATGAAGGAAGAGTTTACCAAACTGAAAGAGGCTTATGCAAAATCTGAAGCCCGCAGGAAAGAATTGGAGGAAAAAATGGTCAGTCTTCTCCAAGAAAAGAATGACCTGCAACTCCAAGTGCAATCTGTGAGTTTAAACATAATGGCATTGTATATAATCAGAATCAAACAATGTCTACCATTGTGTAATACTGTTCCTCTCATAATAACAACAGGAGCAAGACAACCTTTGTGATGCTGAAGAAAGATGTGAAGGGCTGATCAAGAGCAAGATCCAACTGGAAGCAAAAATGAAAGAACTAACAGAAAGACTGGAGGATGAGGAGGAGATGAATGCAGAACTTACAGCCAAGAAGAGAAAGCTGGAGGATGAGTGCTCCGAGCTGAAGAAAGACATCGATGACTTGGAGCTGACTCTGGCTAAAGTGGAGAAAGAGAAGCATGCCACTGAGAACAAGGTAACACAAACACTAATTACTGTCAAATTATTCTAGGTGTCCAAACAATCTGTGTTCAAATGTTTGAAAAAAATTTTCCATGGGCCAAAGGTAAAGAACCTGGTTGAAGAGATGGCTGCTCTGGAGGAAATCATCGCCAAGTTGACCAAGGAAAAGAAAGCCTTACAGGAAGCTCATCAGCAAACACTGGATGATTTGCAGAGTGAAGAAGACAAAGTCAACACTCTGACCAAGGCCAAGACTAAGTTGGAGCAGCAAGTGGATGATGTAAGGATCTATGAGACCAGGTGGATTGTGAAATTGTAAAAGTGGGTAGAGTGGAAATGAAAAGTTTGACAATATTTGTACCCACAGCTGGAAGGATCCCTGGAGCAAGAGAAGAAAATACGGATGGATCTTGAGAGAGCAAAGCGGAAGCTTGAAGGAGACCTAAAGTTAGCTCAAGAGAGTATCATGGACCTGGAAAATGACAAACAGCAACTCGAAGAGAGGCTGAAAAAGTAAAATGAAAACCTCACATGTAAAAGCACACATATGTTTAGTCCTTTGTCAGTCAGTTTATTTTACATCTCTTTTATGTACAGGAAAGATTTTGAAATCAGCCAACTCAATGCCAAAATAGAGGATGAACAGGCAATGAGTGCCCAGCTCCAGAAGAAATTAAAGGAACTGCAGGTAAGGTTAAATGAAAGCGAGAACACACTTTTTTGTGGGATTTTAACAGTTGGTTAATGTCACATTTTATGAAATGTGACATATGTGACAAATCTGCTATTTAACGCGGAAATTTATTCGGTGCAGGCCCGCATTGAGGAGCTTGAGGAAGAGCTTGAGGCAGAGAGAACTGCCAGAGCCAAGGTGGAGAAGCAGAGAGCAGACTTATCCAGAGAGCTGGAGGAGATCAGTGAGAGGCTGGAGGAGGCTGGTGGAGCCACAGCTGCCCAGATTGAGATGAACAAGAAGAGGGAGGCTGAATTCCTGAAACTGCGCAGAGACCTTGAAGAGGCCACTCTGCAGCATGAAGCCACTGCTGCAACACTCAGGAAGAAACAAGCTGACAGCGTTGCTGACCTGGGAGAGCAGATTGACAACCTGCAGAGAGTCAAGCAGAAACTGGAGAAGGAGAAGAGTGAGCTCAGACTGGAGCTGGATGATGTGGTCTCCAACATGGAACATATTGTAAAATCTAAGGTAAAACACCTTCATGTACTGTAGCTTGTTTTTTTTCAATATGTGCCCTAAAAAATACAACAGTTTGTTTAAAATTGGGCATCTGATACTGGCCTTGTGTGTGGTCAAGGTGAACAAAAATGCATTGACCACAGAAATTTGTAGGTGCCTGTGATATCATATGCATGCCAGTTAAACTCATAAATTCAGCACTTTGAACACATTGAACATTTTTTTCTTGATTATTCATGTGAAGTATTTAAAGAAAGAAAGCTGCAAGGAACTCTGGCATTGACAAAAAAGTATGGTATAATAGAAAAACAGAAGTTGTTTGGGCCACACGACAAGCAGAGTATGGATAAGGAATGAAAAAAATTAGGTCGAGACAAGATTGGCAGAGTTGACCAGTACTCAACTTCGGACAAACAAAACCAGGTTTCAAGAATAAAAATACCAGGATATAAGAAACATAAGAAAGGTCCTGGTGAAACAGAGGGTATTACATAAAAATAAAGGTCTTCCTCTATTACAATGCTTGTATTGTCTGTAGTTGTGAATAAAAACCCTGGTCACTATGGTTTTTCTTTTTCCGCTCAATGGCTAATTAAAATGTGATTTTTTTGACGCATTTAATTAGTTTTGAAGTATTTCATGTGTCATTGTAAGTGCTTTTTTTTCAGAATAATTTGGAGAAGATGTGCAGGTCTCTGGAAGACCAAATGAATGAATACAAGTTGAAGTCAGAAGAAGGACAGCGTACCATCAATGACTTCACCATGCAGAAAGCAAAGCTTCAAACTGAGAATGGTAAAACACACTTATTAAGACTGTGTTTTGTGTGATACATAATGAAGTACTCGTTTTATTCTTTATTCTTACTTTTTTATGATTAGGTGAACTCACAAGGCAACTTGAGGAAAAGGACTCCCTGGTGTCTCAACTCACCAGAGGAAAACAATCTTA
Organism: Mola mola; assembly: GCA_001698575.1. Lineage (NCBI taxonomy): Eukaryota > Metazoa > Chordata > Actinopteri > Tetraodontiformes > Molidae > Mola > Mola mola. The sequence goes on along the minus strand of KV751329.1, from coordinate 3,679,266 downwards.
CACTCAACAAATTGAAGACCTTAAAAGACAACTGGAGGAGGAAGTCAAGGTGGCAAACAAAGTTTTGAGAACATTTAGTTCAAATTAAATGTCACTACATGAGATGAATTAAAATATATGATCATTTCAGGCCAAGAACGCATTAGCCCATGCAGTGCAGTCTTCTCGTCATGACTGCGACCTGCTCAGGGAGCAGTATGAAGAGGAGCAGGAGGCCAAGGCTGAACTTCAGCGTGGCATGTCCAAAGCCAACTCTGAGGTGGCTCAGTGGAGAACTAAGTACGAAACTGATGCCATCCAGAGAACAGAGGAACTGGAGGAGGCAAAGTGAGTAAAATATATTTCACGTCAAAGCTTTTTTACTTGCAATAATAAAAACATATGATTACAATAAATCCACTAATAATCCAGGAAGAAGCTGGCTCAGCGTCTGCAGGAGGCTGAGGAGGCTGTTGAAGCAGTGAACGCTAAGTGTTCCTCTCTGGAGAAGACCAAACACAGGCTGCAGAATGAGATTGAAGATCTCATGGTGGATGTGGAGAGGTCTAATGCTGCTGCTGCTGCTCTGGACAAGAAGCAAAGAAACTTTGACAAGGTGAAATACAAATTAAGTATTTTTGAGCACCAAAATATCAGTTGGCTGTGCAGCCAGCTTTGTACAATTAGGGCATGTAAAAATATTATAAATACATTTTTTTAAACCCTGTCATAAAGTGGTACCAGCTGATTATATTCCATGATACAGCTTCTCAAGCATATTATTCAATAAGAAAGAATCAAAAGATGTGATGCGCAGATGCGATAAAAGATAAATAAATAAAAAAATTATTAATAAAACGTACACATGAAGCGTGGATTACATGTGCTGGCACCACCGCCTGGAGGATACTGAGATAATTGGTCTTAAAGGTTACACATTGCATACATTTTTGAATGATTTCTCCAAATTATGCATTGTTCTCAAAAAAGGAGAAATTGTTTTAAAAAAGATTACATAACTGCCTGAACCTGTAGTCCCTTCTCCATTCATCTGACATGTATACACTTATTGTGAACCTTTGTTTTAAATGTAGGTCCTGTCTGAGTGGAAGCAGAAGTATGAAGAATCTCAGTGTGAGCTGGAGAGCTCACAGAAGGAGGCCAGGGCTCTGAGCACTGAGCTCTTCAAACTGAAGAATTCCTACGAGGAATCTATGGATCATCTGGAGACCATGAAGAGAGAGAATAAGAACTTACAGGGTAATATTTAATGCGCTGTATATGTTTCTAGAGATATTCTTTACAAATCAAATTGTAATGCCGTCTTAATCATGGTGTTTGTTAATAACAGAGGAAATTTCTGACCTGACTGAGCAACTCAGTGAGGGTGGAAAGAACATCCATGAACTGGAAAAATTACGGAAACAACTGGAACAAGAGAAGACTGAGATCCAGTCTGCTCTTGAGGAAGCTGAGGTACAGGCTCAGGCTTGTTGATGAGTGACACATTTTTGAGCACAGCTTTTTGCTGTCAGTTATAATTCTTTACTGTCCTGCTCACCAGGCCTCCCTGGAGCATGAAGAGGGTAAGATTCTCAGAGCCCAGCTAGAGTTCAATCAAGTTAAAGCAGATATTGAGCGCAAACTAGCTGAGAAAGATGAGGAGATGGAACAGTCCAAGAGGAACCTGCAGAGGACGATTGACACCCTGCAGAGTTCTCTTGAGGCTGAATGTCGCAGCAGGAACGAGGCTCTGCGTCTGAAGAAGAAAATGGAGGGAGATCTCAATGAGATGGAGATCCAGCTTAGCCAGGCCAACAGGCAGGCAGCTGAGGCCCAGAAACAACTCAAATCTGTTCATTCACATCTGAAGGTAAAAACAGACTTTCATGTTATTCATGCAAGCAACATTAACACGGTATCATTGTAATTTGAGTTGATGGAAATTTTCCAGGATGCTCAGCTCCAGCTTGATGAGTCCCTTAGATCCAATGATGATATGAAGGAAAACATTGCCATTGTTGAGAGGCGCAGCAACTTGCTTCAAGGTGAAGTGGAGGAACTGAGGGCTTCTCTGGAGCAAACTGAGAGAAGTCGTAAACTCGCTGAGCAAGAGTTGTTGGATGTCAGTGAGAGGGTACAGCTACTGCACTCACAGGTACGACAGATACCAGATACAAGAGAGATACAGTTTGTTTTATTACTTTTTTTCTCCAATGTGGATTTATAAAATGTTACACAACCTATAACATATTAACATAACATATTTAACATATTTCATTTATTATTTAAGAACACCAGCCTGATAAATAACAAGAAAAAGCTGGAAGCTGATGCATCCCAGCTTCAGACTGAAGTGGAGGAGGCAGTGCAGGAGTGCAGAAATGCTGAGGAAAAGGCCAAGAAGGCCATTACTGATGCTGCCATGATGGCAGAGGAGCTGAAGAAAGAGCAGGACACCAGTGCTCACCTGGAGCGCATGAAGAAGAACATGGAGCAAACCATCAAAGACCTGCAGCACCGTCTGGATGAAGCTGAGCAGATCGCCATGAAGGGAGGAAAGAAGCAGGTGCAGAAGCTGGAGGCCAGGGTGAGTCAGTCCGTAATTTGTGAGATATAAAATGAACTTGATTGAAATGATTAAATCATCAATATTTGACATAATGTAACACCTTAAGAACACAAGAGTATAGAACCAGCACAAAATATTTAATGCAAAAACGTTTCTCATAATACTTCAACAGATCAGAGAACTGGAAAATGAAATAGAGACTGAACAAAGAAGGTCCAGTGAGTCCGTCAAGGGATTACGAAAGTATGAGAGAAGAATCAAAGAGTTGACTTACCAGGCAAGTTTCAGGTGGTTTGCTTAATTGTGGAACATTGAGAATGTAATCTATATTCTAATTTTGTTTTCTTTTTTTGTGTTTAGACAGAAGAGGATCGTAAAAATCTTGCACGCCTGCAAGATCTGGCTGACAAGCTGCAGCTGAAGGTTAAATCCTACAAAAAAGTTGCAGAGGAGGCAGTAAGTACTATTTGCTTTTAAAAAACTAAAAAAGTGTAACATCTATGTGGAACTGAGCAATTTGGCAAAAACAACCATCTTGTTTTCACTTCACAAAAGTCATTTTCTAATCAATATAGGAATTTACAGGTTATCCAATCCTCTATAAAATATGCTACGCTTTCATCAAAAAATTATATTCATCTCAACAGAATGTCTATCTGAATATAGATACAGAAATACATATGAGGGTGTGATGCTGTGTTTATGTGTACAGGAGGAGCAGGCCAACAGTAATCTAACCAAGTTCAGAAAGCTTCAACATGAGCTTGATGAGGCTGAAGAGAGAGCTGACATCGCTGAATCTCAGGTCAACAAGCTACGTGCCAAGAGTCGTGATGTGGGTTCAAAGGTTAGTTATTGAATTTTTTTTGCAGTGGGCACATGGCAAGCACCTACTTGATGCTGATGCAGCCATGTTGATATTATTAAAATTATGGCAGAAATTTGTTTTGAAGACCTGTACATACTTGCAAGATGATTCCCTAATTCCATAATCAGCTCTAGTTAATAGCTTGAAATGTATGAATATTTTAAAAATATGACATTATCAGCATTCAATGGAATGGGTCATATTTCATAGCAGGTCATGATACCATTAAAGTAGCATCCAAGTTTTCATTAAATTCAGTGAGGGTTTATTGTATGGCATACTGAGGGCCTCAGCGAACACAGATTTACCACAACCCACTAGTGAAAGGTGTACACAAGACTTTAATTTACTTTTTTTTGTGTGTGTGTGTGTGTGTGTGTGTGTGTGTGTGTGTGTGTGTGTTTTTTTTTTTCAGAAAGGACACGACGGAGAATGAAGGTCATAAAATGATGTTCTCATTTCTGAGGCACCAGATGTCTGAGCTGTGTCTCCCTAAGCATGCCAGTTGTTGAAAAGAATAAAATTAATCTGCATCTCAAACTGTGCCTTGGCTTTTTTTGTAATGTCCTCATATATTGCCACTGTATAGTTTAACTGAACAATACAAATATCACAATATTAGAATAATCACATAATTTAACATGTCTTAATAGACTTGTAAAATGAATGTTAAAATATTAACCTGTTCATAAAATCTAAAATGAAACTTTGCATACAGTATACTGTATTTGCAACTTGTAAAGGTCAGTTTGCTCATCCCCTTCTGGCTGTGTACAAGATTTTTTTTTCTTTTTCCGAGGAATCTTAGGTCTTTTTATATATTCAAGAAGACACTGGAAAGCTATCAGTGTGTGGGGGTTAATACCATCTACTGTGGTGGGGTGTGCACAGGGAGCAGCGTCAGTGCCAGTAATGCCAGCAAAAACAATAAATGTATTCACAAGGCGGGACCTGGTCAAAACCTGAAGTCACTGATTAGCAATACATGTTACAGTGACAGCAGAACTATTTTTCAAAAGTCTTCTCTGTCAAAGAGAATGGAAATCCTGTACAACAGCTCACCTATGTGTGACCGATGAACACAAACTGCACTTCCATCTATACATACAGGAAATTCTTTATGCCATATCTATCTATCTCATACATTTTTAAAATAAGCAGAATCTAGCTCTATGCAAATGATTAGTTCAAATTCATATGTAGGCTCTATATGACTACACATATCCGAAGATGCTGAGATAGGCTCCAGTCCCCCCCACGACCCCTAATAGGATAAGCGGTAGAAAATGGATAGATGGATGGATATATATACATATATATACACATGCAGTATGAATGCAGAATTTAATCGAGGCTGTTGTATTTTATGTAGAGTATATATTATGTATCACTATTGATTGTTACTTTTTGTTGCACCTCACCTACTGACATTAATGAAGATGGACAACATTTCACCTCTATACACCACCACGGTGGATTTGAAATAAAACAATCAAGATGTGATCGTGCAGACTTTGAGCTTTAATTTAAGAGGTTTCACAAAAATAAAGCTGACAAGGTGTGGTCTGTTCCCTTTTTACTTCAAGACAAATGAAGCAGATAAAAGGTCCAGTGTTGATTTCAGGTGTTGAATTGCAATTTGGCTGCTGTTCAACTGTCAATATGAAGTCCAAAGAGATATCAATGCAAGTGAAAGAGGCCATTATTAGGCTGACAAAAAATAAAATGATTTATCAGAAAGATAGCAAAAGCTTTAGGAGTGGCCAAAACACCAGTTGAGTACATTTATAGAAAGAAAGAATAAACTGGTGAGCTCAACAACATCAAAAGGCCTGGAAGACCATGGAAGACAATTAAAGTGGATGAAGGCAGAATCATTTCCTTGGTTGGTCACAACATGAAGACAAGTCACGAGTATTCTGGAGAAGGTAGGTGTATCATTGTCAAAGTCTACAGCCAAGACTCACTTACGTGAATGTAGAGGATGTCTGGGAAGAGAAAAGTCTGCAGAAGGAAAGGAAAGCAGCTCCTGATCCAAAGCACTCTACACCATGTGTCAAACATTGTAGTAGCAGTGTTATGGCATGGGCATGTATGGCTGCCAGTGGAACAGCCTCACTGCTGACAGAACTTATGGATAAATTGTGAGGTGTATAGGGTTACTCTCTCTCCTCACACTCCGCAAAATTGATAGGATGGTGCTTCACAATGCAAATGCATAATGACCTAAACATACTGTGAAAGCAACTTTTGAAGGCACAGAAATGGAATATTCTTCAATGGCCACGTCAGTCACCTGATCTCAACCCAATATAGCTACTTCTCAATTTCTGAAGACTGAGGGCAGAAAGACCCACATACAACCAATAACTGAATGTGGCCACAGTGAAGGCCTGGCAAAGCGTCTCCAGGGATGAAACTTGATGATTTGGTAGAAGTTTTTAGCAGAAGAAGAAGAAGTATTAAAAACTAAGGTTATATTTACAATGATGTTACTTTTGTGCCCCTGAAAATGGAGGTACTCAGTATAAAATGGCTGTAATTCCTACACAGTAAATCCCATATATCTGTGAAACCTTTTAAACTAATACTGAAAGTCTGCTTTTTAATTACAGCTTGATTGTTTTCTTTCAAATCCATTGATGCAAAATGATGAAAACTGTTATTGTCCAAATACTTCTGGACCTAACTGTACATTACTTATGATATCACACAGATAGGGGTGCCTGTGACTCAGATGGTAAAGCAGTTGTCCAGTGATCAAAAGGATTCTGGCTTGATCTCAGACCCTGCTGTTAACATGTCTTGGTGTCCTTGAACATGAATGAGATGTGTGAATGGTTAACGCTCCTGATGAGCACGAGGCACCTTGAGTGGTAGTCATGCCACCAGTGTATTAATTTGTATGTGAATGCAAAACCTGTGGTGCAAAAGCACTTTGAATGGGCGAAATGACTATATATATATAGACTATACTATATATAGTACATACAGGGCATTTACAGACTTTGATTTTGAAATCATGGTGCGATACTCTTGTATCACTATCTTCTTTCCAATTTTATCTGGATAATGTAAAAGCACCTTTTGATATATTCCAGTTCATGTGACTCTAGTGCATATTATCATCTCCTAACATTTAAAAAAAAAAAAAGATGCAATAACCTCAATTCATTACTCTATTTCTACCTCATTGTACTCCTGGCTAAATTCAAATTTAAAATCAACTGTATGTGTACAAGTCTGTATTTTGGAGACTGTCATTGGGGGATTTCAGAGTGAAAACAGAAATCCTCATCATGACAGTGATTGCTTGTTATAGTCATGATGTGTGTCGTAGTACATACATTAAAAACACCACATGGATGTGTTAACATGGTCAAGCAACTACTGCCTTGGTACCAGTACATGTAGTGTCCATAAATCCTGAACTACTGTCCTATTGAACCAAAACTAGCATTGTACTGCATATGAAAGCACCTGTGATCAGATGTAGACAGTAGTCTATAACACAATTCCCGCTATTTATATGGATAATTAAGGATTGACCAATTACTGAACTGAGCACAATACATGTTATTACAATACTGGTGGAATTTGCAATCAGTAGTAGCAATTCTGTCATTGGCTAACGTCAATCCAGAGATTTGCGTTGTTTTGCAAAGCCTGAAGAAAAACATTTTTGATAAGGAATCATAAGGACATATGAAGTATTATTACATATTAAAATAAATACTCATATACCAGCAAATTATTTCATTGTATATAAACTCTTAAGAAAATATTATTGTCATCTTGCAAAATCTAAAATACAACTTTTGGACACATACCATAGCTAAGAGAAGTCGTAAACTTGCAGGCAAAAATCAACCATGCCATAATTTTAGGCCTTGTTCATCTCTCCTAAATATTGCATAGCAATTATTAAGAACTAGCTCAACATGACATTACACACACATATCACTCTAATCACACATTTAAAATGAATATTTAATGTGTGTAAATTGCAGTAAATATATCCCTTAATAAAAATGACTTTATTTTAGCTAAGGTTTTTAAAATATATATCAAATCCTACCTTGTTGTCATATTATGAGGAATGTTCAGTCCTGATCCAAATGAAGTCTTCCAGTTCTGAAGGGAAACAGGCCAACTACTAACTTTATTGTCTAAATGGAGACCAGGAAAAGGGCAAGACGAAAGAAGGAGGAGAACATATGGAGGCTGGGTCGAATACTTAACACCTCCTCAAGTGACCTTCAGTAAATCACAAGCATCCTAACAATAGCAACCTCATCTGAAAATACAGCTGGATCACATTTCAGACTTAAGAGAGACAAGGTGCCTTACACCTTCTCTTGTGTGTATGTGTGGTTACAGACGCCAGAGGTACAAGGACTGGAAGCAGCTGGGAATAGGATCTTTGACATTGGACTGACTATTATGCACAAGCCTGGAATAGATTACAGCAAAGTGAACAATTTCAAAGAAAACACATTGCTGACCTTATGCAGACAAACTGTGTGAAGGAAAAACGAAGGAACATCTCTTGTTATACAAGGTTCACTGAAATGATGTAATGCTTCAGACTGACTACCATAGACATCGTACTGAGAAAGCCTTCCTCAGTGTTCAGTATCAGCAACGTTATAACTCATTTCAACAAATAATGTGTAGAGATTTGTTTTAAGTAACTGTGTAATTCTGTCCATGACCCATGGGAGAGTTCTTTCAAACCTTTTCCAAACAGTTAACAGGGGGAGCTTCAGTATCCCTTAATCCCAGGATGCTGATTTGTAGCTTGTCATAGATTAGGAACTAAGCAACAATGAAAATGGTACACTTGTGAATAATGCAATCTTTCTTTACATTTTTAAAAATGTAACATTTATATAGAAGACCAAGACACTTTGTTAAATGTTAAGCAACAAATAGATGCTTTGTAGTCCACATCCTGAATAAGGTTCTTTACCCACATCTTCACAATAGTAGAGCTGCAACATTTATTATTACTAATTATTAAATTATCCCTCGCTCATTTAAGTTGATCTTTTGCCTCGCCTTTTGGAGTTGTTAACCTTTTAGCTGACTGCCTTCTTGTGTAATGACCCCATTTTTGTAGTAAAAGGAATTAGATTTTTACATTGCTGTCATTAGTTTCAGACTCGGGTCTGTAATGAGTATATCTGTCAAACTCATTAGTATCAAGTCTGATTTGTTTTATTATTGTATAATCAATTACTGTTTTTTTTTCTTTCTTCTTTTTATCTTTAAGTTGTTATCACATATCTTTTTTGTCACTATTCTTATGTAATCTCATTTATATAGCAGGCCTAATCAAACCGTGTGACCAAGCTGTTTCTGTCTCTTTCTTCATTAAGTTTGTCATGTTGTATAATAAAAAATACTTGACCTGATGATGATTTCAGATTTTGCTCTGGTAAAGAAGTTATGTCTGATTAAGACTGACATTCTTAGAGTGACTGAAGGCAATACTACTATTCTCACAGTTGTGGCTAACTCCTCTAAAATGGATCATTTTGTAGCTAGACTCCCATCTGGCAGATATCATAGGTCATGCTTTATCACGTTTTCCAACTTCACTGATTTCCTAGGAATGTCTTTTTCTGACCACAGGCCATGTGTTGCTCTGCTTGAAAGCTATTCTGTAATCTGCTCAAGGCAACTGTGAGTATATTTTCCATCCAACAAATTTAGATTTCTTTGCTGCCTCTCCTCCCAGGATGCAACTACCTGGACGAAGCCCCTCATCTGAATTGAATACACTCATAATACACTACCCTGCTCATCCTCTGGTATGTCTCATTTCCAGGGCACCTTTATCAATCCTGTTTCCATTAGCTATCCTCAGCTCATTCCCCAACATGTGTAATGTTTGCAAAAGCCAGAGGACCCAATTGCAGACACAGTCCAGAGGCAGAAGGGAGTTTATTGCAGGTTTGAGTTCTGAGGTGAGCTGGAACATTTACTTTAGAACTGGTCTGCGGTGAGGTGACTGAGGGAATGTAGGTTCAGAATTGGAGAGATGGATGAGTGTGCATAGGTTGACTAGACTAGAAATCATTGACTTTAGTCTCATTAGAGACTTCGACCAACAGCATTCTGAGGATCCTGGGCTCAGATGCTGGCTGTAAAGGGGGAGTTCCATAATGTCGCATCCTGTTTTGCTGTGAAATTTACCACCATGTGTTATTACGGTACCCGTCCTGATTTGTTGCACTTGTTCAATTGTTGTACTAATTCATTGTGAGATGTTCCACAGGTGTTTTCTTACAGCATTTAAATACAAATTTTTGATTCTTTCATTAGCACTGTCTTAATTTTTTTTTAAGTTGTTGCATACAGGCAAATAATTAATACAAAAAAACTAAATTTCTCGGTTTTATCATTGGATATGTCTTGTGCTATTTTCAATTAAATATGGGTTTCGGTGTTTGGCAAATCATCACATTCTGTTTCTATAAATATTAACATTTGGGAAACAGGGTTGTAAAAAACATTCATATAGTATATATTCAAAGGTGTTCTTAATATTCAGATTTTGAGTTTTGTGTTGCACTGGTTTATTTTCTAATACAGTCCCAGTTGTTCTGGGTTTCAGATGGAGTATTATTGCTTCACCAGGTGCTGCTGCTGATGCTGATGTAAGAACAATTTAGTGATAAATACTCTTGTGAGATGTGTCACAAGCTGCCCACCAAATCATCACTGCTGTGTCGGCAGCCCAAAGGAATTTTACAGTCTAACTTTATGGTCAAGGATATAAGGTCATACCAGAAGGGAGGGACAAGGCTAGAGACAAATGTACAACCAAATTCTAGAAGCCATTTTATACATGTGTTGCTGTCATTCTATTAGTACAACTTGTTGATTACTCCATGTGACTACTAAAATAAATATATATTGATTTTCAGAACTGTCTGAGTGTTTCTAGTACAACAGATCCCCAGAAGCAAGCAAGAGAGGTTGTTTAGAGGAAGTTTAGAGGCATGAAATTAAGGCATATATTTGACTGAGACTGGCTAAGCTCAACAATTGCAAGTCAAAGAAAGTACCATAGGTACAGGCTGAAGAACAAGCCAAAAGAGAAGGAAAAGCTGACCCTAGGCTTCTCCACTATAGCCACAGCTCAGTCAAAGCATCTCTCCTCTCTGTATGCTGCTAACGACAATGCTCCATTTCAGGGTTTAATGACACCACTCTCCTGTGGTACAGTTCAAACACAGCTGGGGGCGACCACACCTCTGCTCCTATTCTCAACTCTGTGGAAAACATATCGCCGAACCTCAGAGCCAAACCAAAGCTTCAGTTATGCTCCACTCCTTCTGCAGCTGTACCCTGGAAGCTTGCAAAAGGGAAACAAAAATGTTGCTGCTCCCTGACCAGCCAGTCAAGACTCATCTGAAGTTCTCTAGCTGGAAAACAGGTTTGAGGCTCTTGAGACCTTGGACGGTCAGACTTCAACAATTCCACCTGGATGAGCTGCTTGGCACACAGTCCATGAAGATGACCAGTGTTCTTCGTTAAGGGGCCAGAAGAGCAGCCAGCTCCTGAAGGGGTAAGAGGCTATTCTCCTGCTGCGGACCCCCTGCAATCTGTTACTGAGGTCATGGTTGGCCAGTTGGTGTTCAATGGCAAATCCTCTGCTCTGCTGCCATATAATCATGCAGCTCCTATGCCTTTGCAGACATGCCGGCCTCCGTTGAACGTCTTCAGGTTCTGTGCAGCCACTTCCCTGCTAGACTGCAAGGCTTGGCTTATTCTGGTCTGTCCTGTCCCTCGGCCTCCACGTGTCCCTATGCTCTCACTGGCTGCCTGTGTCCAGCCCAGTGCTCGTTGTTGGCACCTCTATCGTCTGGCATGTTGTCATGTCATGTCATGTCATGGTGGAAGAACCTTCTGCTATTCTGGTGCCTCTGTAAAGGACATCAACACATCTGCCCTCAAAAAAAAAAAAAAAAAAAATTCGGAACCTTAAGCAGCGTGGGGCGGTGGTTGGTGACACACCGCAGCAAACACGCGCATCTTCCAGGTACCCAACTCTCCTCTCCCCTCCGGGGTTAGGGGGGGGGGTTCAATGTCTCCTCAACTGGTTCAGTCCCATACCTCCTCTTCGACTTCAGTCATACAGGCTAGCACAAATGATTTGAAATACCAGCAATCGGATACTCTCAAGCAGGACTTTGAGCAGCTTTCGCCTGTCAATGACTCCCTGAAAATTCAGCAGCCTACCACTCTGCATTAGACTCAGATTCAAACACTACTGAAATACCTCCCAACAGTCTTTCAAAGACAAATTTGATTAATGACTACAATTTTACCAAATCGAATTTACCTGCCATTGCTCCTAAAGCAACCGCCTACTGCTCAATCCTTGTCATTTCTAGATAAAGAATAAAAAAAGATACTATTCACTGTCCCTTTTTTTTCAGGCCTAAAAACCATGACTGAGGTCTCTTTCATTCCTCAGTTCTCCTGCTTCTGTAGTTATTTTTTCTCTCCTCAACATAAGACCACTCTCTAAAAAATCGTCCATACTTAAAAACTTCATTACCTCTCATAACCTGGATATCTTCTGTCTTAACTTGGCTCAAATCGGGGGAGTGCAGACCCCTGATTGACCTCTGTCCAGCTAACAATGAGTTTTGAAATGCTCCAAGAGCAGTAGAATGTGGTGGGGGAAATGCAGTAGTTTCTGTCTTTTGTCAAGTCTAAGTCATTGTTTGAAGTATCCCAGTTTGCTGTCTAGTTGTCCATTGCGCCCCCAGGATCCTCCTCAGATTTCATAAACAAAATTTTCAGATCTGCTCTCCTCCACTGCTCTGAAATTTGATAAAGTCATTATTTTGGACAACTTTAACATCCATATTGATAACCCCTCTGGTTCACTTACCACTGACATTTTAAACACCGTAGCCTTACACTAAACTCTTTGCATATGACTGACTCAGTCTCTGATCATAAATGCATTATTTTTGACAGTGTCTTACAACAATTACCTGCTCTTCAGAAGAAAGCAATGCAAACTCGCATTTTTGATGAGCACTCTGCAGCTCGGTTTTCTATCCTGTTTTCTAATTTATCAAAAAAGACTCCTACATTTTCTAACATTAACGACTCTGTAAACTGGTTCAATACTAAATGTACCCGAGTCCTTGACATTGTTGCCCCCACTAAAAGTAGAACCCCCTGGATAAATGACACAATACGTTGCCATTGAAAAGAATGTTGTAAAACAGAGTGCAGATGGAAAAAAAAACAAACCTACAAGTCTCGGAGTGTTTAGTAGGAAGTTTGAAGACCTGGATGACTGAGAACCTTCACAGACAAACCTACAAGTCCACTTCTTACACATTAAGGAGTTATATTAATCACACTCAATCAGCTCATCAAGAATGTGGGAGGAGCATAATTCTCTGATTTAATCAACAACAACAAACACAGTCCCAGATTTTTAT
>KV751329.1:3647758-3658177 GCA_001698575.1 Mola mola | reverse complement strand
AGGAGAAAGGGCTGACCAGTGTGCGTCAGGTGTACATGTCATATGTACATTAATGTAAATACCAGTCATGTTGATTCTTTCTGTTTTGATAAGTTTGCCACTAAATTCTATTGTCTTGTCTTTTCTTTCTGCAAGGCTTCTATTAAATCATACGTCAGTCAGTGCCTAGTGACACACACACAGGGACCCTTCCTCCCTGTCTGTTTAAATCTGGTAAATGGCATTTCCATATGCAAACTTTTTTTCAAGACAGAACAGAAACATAAACTCATAATCTTGCATCTTAAATACATTTTAAAAACATTCTTGAAACTTCAGCAGCCCTTTTCTTGGAGGAAAAAAGGCAGACTCTGAAACAGGAAAAGGTTGTCTTTTCCCATCCTATGCTTTCAATCGTATAATACCATAGTGCACCTTCACAGCAACAGGTTTATGAATGTGAATGCTCATCTGTCAACATCCACAACACCCTGTTAAGAAGAAAGTTTTTGGGTTTTTTTTTTTTTGTCTTGTTGTTTGGTTTAAATTATTTTAGCTACTTCTGGAGTGATAAAATCATGGTGCAAACTATATACAAGGGACACTGTGAGATACAAATGGAAGTGTGGTATTAAAATGCTATAACTGGGGAGTCAAACAGTTGTGAGTCGACATCAGAACAAGTCCAGTTATCATGTTTTGTCCAAGCTGCAAAGCTGCAACATTTATTCGACAAATTACCATACTCATTCCAACTGAGTACTTAAAGGTCTTATCTGACCCTGTCTTCTGATTATATTAAATCATAATTCTGAAGGATAAGGTGACCCTTTGACCTTTTGACTAAATATCTCAAAAGAAGAATGTGCTATTGCCTTAGCATACAACATGTTAGGTATGGTAATGTTGGGGAACACAACTGAGTGATCCTCCCAACCCCCAACTTTTTACAATTTTGTGCTAAATACGTCACTGATGGAACCAAGAGCTCTTATTGGTCACCAGACATCTGGGAAGGACACATGCATACAAAGAGACTCTCTGCCTCCTTTTCTCTCTCTCATCCCTCTCTTTGGACCTGGAGCCATGGGGTTCCCGCTGAGGATTCAACAAGCTCAAATTTAGCCAGCAGCAGCAACCAGGTCTGCAGGCTAACTAAAACGAGTTACTGGAGAGTTCAGCTCAACTGCTAACTCTGCAAGGAGCAAAGGAGCGACTAGTTTCCTCCAGCACCAGGACTGAACAACACGAACGGTATTCTCCACGAGAATTCATCGCAAGAGCCTAAACTTGGACTCTCCATCAAACAGGGATCACTTCACAAGAAGAACATCTCTCCCCTTTTAAGAACTGGTAAAGTTGACCTGGGAACATCAACTCAGCACAGCAAGATTAAACGTGTAATTGATGAAAGTATTTGTCTTGCATTGTTTAACAGTTTTGTTGTGACTGTAGTCAGGCTATTAATAAGTGGATTAACCACAATTCTAAATTAAGGTTAGTTAGCCGACAGACTAATGGTCTTGCATGCAACTAACCATCTTCTTTCTAACCTGGCACCACGCACTCACACATACACAAAACTGTCTTAACATGCAGGGTCTTAACCAGCAACTGGTCTGAGCCCCCAGTAACAAAGGAACATTTGGTATGACAGTCATACAGCTTTCGGCCATTTTGCCTTTGTTAACATCCATCGGTCTCAGCAGCCATTTTGATTCTCTAACATACACACACACACACACACATGGTAGCAGTTGTGTATGAATGTATATGATTGTTTACTTCCTAGATTAAGCTGTGTGTGTTTCTTTTTTTTTATTGTTCATTTTTTAATTTATACTTTTGGGTAAACATGCTGCGTATTTAATGTTGCACTAGGGTGAATATTGCCAACCTCTACACTGTCAAGAGCTGTTAATGAAGGGATGCTGGTTGTAATTATTAAGTTAATTATTAAGCATAATTCCAAATTCACAGTTTAGTAGATTTCATGAGGCTGAAATTGGCTATCTTTTCTAATAATCATTAGTTATCCATGATAATTATTGTTTTAAAATTAAAATTCATTCATGAAAAAACATCCTAGTGAAGTAGGTTTGATACCAAATAAGGTTCCTCGAAGTTGAGTATGGTGCTTAAATTGACCATATATAGAAATTGCCAAGTTGGGAAATGTGACTCTGCAGTTTGCTCAGGTAATGATAACCAGTGAATGTTGACAGGAAGGGCATGAGGGCAGACTAGCCAGGTGAGTGTTAAACCATCATAGCCAGCATTATAACACTGATGACCAAAGTTCCACTTAAGTTCCACTTAAAATCGCTGAGCAGGGCACCAGTATGTCATTCAAGATGCAAAACTTCACCCAATCATTGCATGAGCTCACACTTCCAACACACATGGAGACTATCACATTTCCTGTTTTCTGTACACAAATGACTGTCTACAACTGTCAAACTGCTTTCATTACCAAAGAGATTCTCATTTTCACATATGATCCACATATTAGTCATGTATCATGTTTTACTTTTAGGCAACTCATGGGAATGATTTGGAGGAAACAGTATGATACTAAAAATGCTTATATGTAACTTTTAGTTGTCTAGGCTCTATTGGTGACTATTTGATTACTTGCTCTTTGATTGCTGTAAATACCTAAATACCAAGACTGTTTTGTTTCCATAAAAGCACACATGTATGGTACACAGTTGACAATGTTTAACCAATATAGAGTAAAGCAGCTTTTATATCACTTCAGAGCATCAATTTAGGAATACTACGGTGTTCAAAGTGCACAAAACTGTTTAAAGGGATCTTTACAATTACTATGGTTTTGATAGTTTCACAGACATGAGAATAGATTTTGGCCATCAATGCTTTCTTAAATGAGAACAATATACAAGTCTACAGCAGCTTCTGTTGATGTAAGGGTCATCAGTCAGCCTTTAAGCCAGACTATCAGTGTTCCGGAGGCTAAACAGCACTCTCTACAGGTTGGATGTAGTAGTAACACTTCACACATCTGACAACTATGGCAACACCACACAAACATGTTGCTAATCTTTCATAACTTCGGCGAAGACCAACCCAGCCTTTAATGCACAATGCATAGAATTACAGAGAGCAGACAGGGCCCTCTCCATTCGTGGCGGCTGCCTCTCCTCGTTTTACGCGCACAATGCTTCACATCACAGTGTTGTTTTAGTAGAACCTAAAATGCCAGAACTTAACTGTGTGATTTCCTAAAATAAACACACAGCACAATTCTTTTTACATAACGTATATTCTCCTCACTACATCATCTTATACATTTTAAAGGTGGAAAATCAGCAAAATAATGTCCCCTGCAACTTTTGAGTTACATTTCTCATCTACTACTGAGTAGCAAAGATTTTCTGCTTGTACAATGACCCTTTCTTCTGATTTTTTAGACAGATTTGTTCCCTAGACATTCAACCCAACCAAAGTACCTGCTGTTCTCTAAGTTCCACTTTGCTGAAATACTGCTACATTCATGGTGTGTTGGACCTGGGCACCTCTTGTTGTCCAGAGTGTTTTGATAATTGTGAACCTTTGATCAATTTTATTTTCATTTTTATAAGAGCAATGAACTTTTGTTCTTTATAGCTTTATAAATGTGAAGCATTTATAAAGCTATTTACTTTAATCTATTTACACTACAGATGTTAAGTAAATAGATGGAAGCTAATGCAGATGTTAAGTTAAGCATCACTAAAGTTGCAAATACACTGCCAACTTCACACTTGCCATTAATATAGTATTATTCCTTTCAAATGACAGTTGTTCCTGAAAAATCAACTCACTTCTCTCCTAACTTCCTGGTAACCTGTAAGTACGCTGTGTGTATGTGCAAGCAAAGGCAGGCGTTCCACAACTAAGCCTACAGTATTGCTCTCAAAGACCTTGGGAAAAGGTAGGATGAGGTGAGCCTATGGCCCAAATGTCAGACAATAATTATGATGGGAACAACACAGCAGCACAGCTCATCATTGTTTTAACAATATCAACACAAACTGCCAGAACAGAGTTTCATACTGGAGCAGAGAATCCTTTTTATTTTGGGGTGCTGACTGGTGTTTGTGTGTAATGTACGTTATGTACACGGTATATATCTGTGTGTATATGTGCTGATTTCGGTTGTGTGTCCACACCAACAAGCATGTGTGTGCTTTCCTCTGCATATGTGCTTATGTGTGAGCTTGTTTGTGTGTGACAAAAATTAACAGGTCTCACAGAGAGGGTAAGCAAGGGGAGGACTTTAACGAGCCCCTGTAACCCCAAGTTCTCCCTAGTGGGATGAACCACATGCTCATACAGTGGTTGTTGTCTGTATGTCTGCCCCTAACAGACACATGTGAACTATAAATGCTAGATGAGTCTGTTACAGGAGAGTCCGGTATGTGAGTGGCCATCTGGGAAACATGGGAGGTCTGGGATGCAGTGAGTGGAAAGTGTGGGAACCACATAGTAACCACATAATGCACAGGACAGGGCTGCATGTGCTGAGAGAGAGATAGTCTCATTGAAAAGAAAAGGAGTCAAAGGTTAAGAGCCCAAAAACTAGAGTATGTGAGTGTGGTCAGAGATAAAGGTTAAAGGTTTGTCAGTCTGCAATGAAGGTTGGCTGCTTATGGTGCTATTATGTCTTTTTTTTTTCTGTTTCATCAACCCAAGCTGAACATCGCTGTGGCGCTGCAACACTGTACTTGTACTTGTGCTAAGATCATGTGACCACAGACCAATATCAATCAAAATATTAAAAATTCTGCTATGTGACTGAAAAGTTAAACTTGCTTTGCAGAGATTTTTTCTCCCTCTTCTGGCAGTGACTGGAATGTGTTGTTAGATTATCTCTCAACTGTGCAGTTCACTTACATTTGACATTTTGTCCTCATTTACTATGAATTATTTTCTTTTATTTATTCCAGAGTTGGAGAAACAAACCCTTTACAAGCTAGCGAGCCTGCTAATTTATGCTTATCAGGCTTTTTTACACAGTTGATAATTAGGGAATGTTCACAGAGTTTATTCAAAGTTATTTTTTTGTCAGATGTAACTGCATCATTTTAATTTTGTGAAGCAGCTCCTACTGCATCAGAGACAGGTAAATAGGCGTGGACAGAGCTAACTTCAGTTCAATTTCAGGGACGTGTTACTGACACCACAGATCATGCCAATTCGGCTTTTACTCTTGGATATTATTGTGCCAAGTCTGGGTCTTTCCTCAGCATGCGATACCGCAGTTCACGTAGTCCATAATAAACATAAGGACTATAAACTGGGCATTAATTCTTTCATGACATCTGACTAAATGGTGCAGCAGCGAGCAGCTCAAATTTGTATTCCCACATTCAAGGTCAAACACTCAAATTGGCTTCTATATCTAAAACCTGTACTCTCAGTGCCACATCCTTTTTGTGCCAAGGCAAACTGACAGGACAACAGAGCTTCATCACTTTACAGCCACCATTCTTTGAAATATAACACACAGGAATCATCTGAAATCCTAAATCCTCGATTTTTTACTTTCTTTACATCCATTCTCTTTTTCCCGATCTAACTCATCCAACTGCTTCACTTTTTTAATTGTCCTCAGCACCAATCACTGCTAACCTTGAACATTAAATCCAGAGGCAAAAGATGATTTATGCTAATAGAGCCGGGAGAGACAAACTGGTGTGAAAGATCCCATGAGATGAGTGAGCTGCAGAGAAACCTATGATAAGAAAATGTGTAGTAATGCAAATACTGCAGAATCTGAAATAATTGCTGGCTGGCTGGAATGTTTTGATCTGAAGCAGACCTGACAATATTTGACCTGCTGCTAGCAGGTGTGGTCAGGGGCTAAGTGGACACACACTTTGGATGGAGGTGGAACAGATAGTAGCATAGGTCTGCTGTCAGTGTTGGAAATGATATAGAATTGTGAAGGCCTGTAGAAGGGGGCCACGTATTCTATTAAGAGCAGAGTTCTGAGGCTAGGTGTTGGAGATATGAGGATATGTTAAAACAGACTCAAGTTTAGGTATTGTCTTTGCTCAGTATACATCCATTCAGCACTGACTACTCTAGTAGATTTATTGTATTGGAGTTGTTAAATCTGGGGTTTGAGGTTGAATTCCTCTAAATCATAGCTTACAATGGAATTTCATTAGACAAGAAGCTGGTGTAAGCCCACACAGCAAGTGCTCTTCTCTGTAGTAGGCAGGGCCACGGATTAACCTGAGGGCGCTGATGGGTCAAAGGTCAGGGTTGGTAGCAAGAAGCTGGCAGGCAGACCTCAGAGAAACACTGAGAGGCAATTGGTCTGTTTGGTGCTGTAGTGGGCGAGATAAAGGACAGGGCCAAGAAGGAGGTGACTGCGCCGTGGTTGGTCAGTTGGTTGGCAGGTCGGCGAGAGCCAAACGTGTCCCACCAAAACATAGGTCAATGGGACTCAATCTGTAGAGGGGAACAAACTGGGTTAAAAAAGAAACATTAATCAACAAAAGAAAAGACGAGAAAGGCAACGTGATGCTGGGACAGGGGTGGTCTTATCTCAGGTTCATATAATTTATAAGCTAATTTATTAAACATCCTTTTTTTTGTATAAGCATTACAGTCATTTATCAATTAGGCTGTGCAACTCCAGAGATGAATTTATCCACGACTGGCTGCTCTGTAGGTCTCTTCATAATTTCATTCTGTCGCAAAGTGTTTGCTATTTTTGCCATAAGAACAGGAACACACATTAACAAACACACACAGAAAAATCCATACATACTGTAAATGAGCACACAATGTCTCTGTAATTGACTGTTTGCAAAATCCATGAGCAGCGATTATCCAATCATACTTTAGGAACTGTAACTAAGTAGGTCAGGCTGGTCGAGCTTTAGATTTCTGCACATGTTGGAGCAGTGCACACATGGCAAGGAGGGCAATGATTTAGATGGGGTTCTATTCAATTGTGCCTGATTATGCATTGGTGTTGGAGGTTTCCCTGAATATTCAAGTCATAACCCTGTGCACCATAGAGATATCTGACCTTTCCCTTTTCCTGTAAATTTGCTTCATTTTTGTCCTCCAAACATAAGCTACTGTATAACTGTCAAATGCTTCTGCCAAATATACTTGTGATGGGTCAGTGGTGCAGTGGTTAGCACTATCGCCTCATAGCAAGAAGGTCCTGGGTTCGATTCTGGGTCAGGGCGTTTCTGTGTGGAGTTTGCATGTTCTCCCTGTGTCTGCGTGGGTTCTCTCCGGGTACTCCGGCGTTCTCCCACAGTCCAAAAACATGCAAACAGGGGGTTAGGTTAATTGGTCGCTCTAAATTGCCTGTAGGTGTGAATGTGAGTGTGGATGGTTGTTTGTCTCTACAGTATATGTCAGCCCTGCGATGAACTGGCGACTTGTCCGGGGTGTACCCCGCCTTCACCCAAAGATGCTGAGATAGGCTCCAGCTCCCCCCGCGACCCCTAACAGGATAAGCAGTAGAAATGGATGGATGGATACTACACTACAACTAGTATATACTAGTATCGTATATACTATACTATATACTATACTAACAATTCTTATTTTAATTTAACAATTATTATTTTTCTGTAACAGGTGATTTTGTTAAATTAAGGAGATGAAGAGCAAAATGTTTCACCTTTACAGTGAATAATGATCTGCTAAAATAGCAGAATGGTAGAATAACCCCACGATGGATGGATGGATGCTCTCACACAGGCTCCACCCTGTGTGAGAGCATCCATCCCATTGAAAATCTACATGAATACAGCCTCATGTAACGGTTAGTCCATATCCTGTTGTGTATCAACAACAGAATGTCATGATGACTTTGGTTCATAGATGTTAAGTTTTTTATAATCTTATAACTGTTTTTGTACATATATATGTACATTTACATTGTTGCTCTACATTTGCCCTTGTAATCAATGAAAAATAAATTCCTGCCCCATCATGCATAATTTTCTGGGCGCACACAGGAAGGCGGAGTGATAGGTTCCCAACTCCCCTTATGACGGGTTGAATTGGACTGGTTTGTCTTTCTTATTTGAGAAGGGGTGCATGCTACCATCAAGGAATATGTAGCAGTCATTTCTTTCTGTCATGAGGGGTTTGGTAACGGACTTGTCTTTGGCCACCCTCAAGTGAAGCATTTTCTCTAGGGGGCCGAGAGACAGGTGTGTCGCCAGATGACCACTGGGCGCAAAACATCGACCCAAACACCCTTGAAGACCAAACAGACCCCTTTTGCACTTGCAGACCCCGGTGACCGTAGGTCCCCCAGCAGGACAATGTATACTGCAACACCACAAAAATTGCTCAGGAACTGCCAAAGACAAAGAAGTTAACGTGTGGAGTCAAAATCACACAGACCCAAGTCTGGTTGAGCATCCATGGGAAGTGTCTGAAAAAATGTGATGCAAAGGATCTGCCACCAACACTACAATTTTAGACAGCACAGGGTAACAGGTACACACGCCAGAGGTCAAGTCAGATACATATCTGACCTCCATGGATCAGAATTTTTTTAGGCACATACCATGGCTGCTCAGTCAGATGTGGAATTTGAGCTGGGGAATTTTGGGGAATGATTTTGGTTTAAGTGAATGCCAGGATCGAGGGTTAGGAAGCAGAACTTTGTGCTTTAGTAAAGTGATCAATGTTATCCACTATAACAGTTAGTGGTGTTATTGTTATGGCTGATTGGTGTATGTTTTAATTAACTGCTATGCCAGTTAGCCCGGATGTTTATTACTCTGTGGTGACCACAGTGGCACAGCTATTCAGCCAAGCCTCACTAGAATGTTGTTGAGTGTCTCCCAGGTCTATGGCAGGACATGAGCCATACAGTTCGGTACAGGACTGTGCTTATAAAACTAGGGGGTTGCAATTATGAATTGCTGTTCAGGAACTGAAGACCAGCTGAGAGACAAGCAGGTTTAATGCCACTCTTGCAAAGATGGACATTGTTACGTGAGTGAGGCAAAGTTGAAAACAAGGTTCATTTTTTGTTTAGTTGTCCAGTTTATAATGACATAGGTGATGCACTTTTAAGTAAAATGTAGGCATAACAGAGGCATTTATGATGGTTCTTGGGCTAGATGATGAAGAAAAAGTGAACTTAGATTGGGAATCCTTTTCGTAGCAGATAATATTTGGAAAGCTTGGAAAATTTTTAGGATCGAGCTAAAAAATAACCTGAAATTCTGTAATGAAATGAAACTTGATGAAATAATAGACTACTTCCACTGTGTTTTTGGTGTCTTGTAAACTCATTTAAGTTGGGCATTTTTTGTGCACGAAAAAAACCCCAAAGGAAACGCAATTTTATAATTGCCAGACTCAATCGGATTGTTGCAGGTTACAAGTAATAAAGCATACATACTTACTACATACATACTTACATACTAATCTATGTGTTATGTGTAGTTCTCTCTATAATATGCTTTTATATTTCTTTGTGTCATCAGGGGTTGAGCTTGCTGACTCCTGGACGTGTAGCTTTAGCCTCAATCTTTAGCTTTAAATCATGTATGTAACCACTATAACATAATTTAAAAGCCTTAATAGGCTTATTAAAAAAAAAAAAAAGTTAGCTGGAAATATTAAAAAAGAAATTTGGAGAAAGTGATTTCAATCAATTCATGGAGTTTTAGCGAAACAAGTATTTTACACTAGTTTGGTACAGATGCTATAATCTGAGGTATTGAGTGTCAGGTATCAACCAAACAAATTCACAGTTATTGGTCATAAAGAAAATGCCTGCTTTTGTTAAGTTCTTAAATTTGTGACCTTTTTTTTCAAATAGACTAGAAAAGTTGAATGGTTGTCATTCTGAACTGCATAAGCACTGGGCAAGAAAAGAAAACTTAACATCGGCAACAATGGTAAATTAAGAGGCGGGGCTTAGGAAGTGACCTTTATCTGGAGCTGTTTGCAATCACAGATGAGAGAGAACTCATGAGTTTCTGTTTACCTACTTGTCTCAGCAATGTGCTTGTCCGTACTAAGGGGCTCCCTCTGTCCGCCCTCTCCAAAAGGAGTGGGTGTGACCTCCTTCACCCCATTCTCCTTGGCAATACCTCCTGGAGATGATGTCTTCTCATCTATTTTCTCCTGCTGTATACAAATATAGAAACACGAGGGCAGACACAGACACAGAGACACACACACACACACATACATACACACACACAAACACAAAAAAGATTTTTTGTAGCTAACTCATGCTACCACTCCATCTAGTGGTACCAATCAGTAATAGCACAATGACTTGGCAGAACCAGAGAAGTAAACTGTGTATTAATTGATGTCTTTAAGTTTGACCTTATGTCCATCGGTCTGTCCGTTGCCTGGTCCCATATTGTCCAAGGATCCAACCTTAGACTTAGCTTTTATGTTTAGCTTGTGGGATTCAAT
>KV751329.1:3615268-3638231 GCA_001698575.1 Mola mola | reverse complement strand
AAGTCTCATTAACTTGTCAATGCAGCAGCAAATGAATTAAAACTAGTTTAGCTTCTGAAAGAAAGCTTGATTAGAATTTATTCTGACAGTCAGTTTGGCCCTAGTTCAGCCCTTTGTGTGAGGCATGTTATGATGTGCAGCACATAGCTGCTATTTGAATAACGAGCAAACCATTGACAAATCACTTGCTGATCCATGAAAATCATTTTGCAGCATTTGAGGGATTTTGACAGGGGCATCACTTTTTTAAATTATTCATACTTACTGCCTTGTCCATCCTACCTTTCCTCCACCAGGTTGGTACTTGATGTTGTCGATGGATCCGATCTTGGAACGGATGTTCTTGAGATCAGGCGTCGGAGCATTGATGGGACGTTGGTTTCGAGGAGCACGGGGCACCTGTGTTTTTTTCTCCAATGGGGTCTGCTTGGGCACAGGGGGCTTGGTGATAACACGACGGCGGTGGGTGGAGCCAGTTTCAGCATTAGTGGAGGCAGCCGGAGCGCTAGGTACGGTGCTAGAGTCCGGGCGACGGGCTACAGAAAAAGGAAAAGGCCAAAAACGATTATTTTTAGCTAAAATAAGAGTTTCTGATTTTTCTGAAATCTGAGAACATTAATGACGCAGATGTTGATACTGATCAACATATCATGTTTAATGTCAAAAAACACTTGGGAGAAAATTCCATGAAACAGACATACATGATAGTTTTTTTTTATGTAGGAGGTGCATTTTGCACACATGTATCCATAGCCAACAGAGCCATTTGTTCTTGGGGTAGAATACCTAATGTGGCTATTTAAACCTAGGTTTATAAAATATAACGCAACCCCTAACCGTAACACAACAACAACCATGAAATAAAAAGTTAACATAACATAGAAAACTAAGTAGATTACTTTAAGCCATAAAATAACAGCATGTACATTTCAAAGGAATCAAACATGGGTTAGTCTGGGTATGGCATTATACCTTAACCACTTCTCTATTACATCCGCAATGACTTCGTTGCTACTTTTAAATTGTGTGTATGTTACATTTGCTGTCCTCTGACTATGTTCAAACAGATGCAAATAGACACACTGTTTTTATATTAGGGCAGTAAAAATAATGCAATATTTATTGTCCCCTAATGCCAGACAGATACTGTATGGATTAAGCCATAAACCCAAGAACCCATAAAGTGGTCACACACAGCTCTTTTATTTGCAATTTTTAGTGTCCTTTTAGACGTCATCATCCCTGATTAACTACCTGATTGATTAACAATTTTGCTTGACTTCAGCGGGTCAGTCATAAAATCTCCCAACATGGCTGTTACCAAAAGATCACCGCATTGGGCCTGTTTTAATATTTTATATTTTGTGGAAGGTGCTGTAGTCTTGACTGTGTTGTAACATTACACTGAAGTTCAGTGCAAAACAGTCAGTTCTCTACTTTGTTCCTCAATTTGAGTCTTAGTGCTGACTTCTCTATTTCTGTCCATATTTTGGACACAAACTTTGTTTGCTAGGATGGGAGAGGGAGAAAGTCATGAATATTTAAAGAGCTTGTGAACCTTGTCTTTATCAATGTCCTTGAGTGATTCTCATAAATAGTTTTTGACCCAATTTTCCTTTTGCTAAAAAATAAAAAGATAAACCGTATTCCAGTAATTGAAAGCAGTAATGACTTAATTTCAAGTGTGAGTGTGATGTTTAGAAAACTCTTACAGTTGTATGGTCAGAGTATTTGCATTGGAGAAGTTAACCTGGGTTTTTCTATCAGAAAGCTTTTTTCACGCACATAGTGTGACATTTGAACGTGTAACATTTGGAAAGGGTCTATCTTAATTAAATCTTGATTGTTTCCTCTGTGTCACCCACCCAGCATTATTAATCATCCCAGAAGAGTGATTTAGGAAAAAACATATCAGAAGATGAACTGGCTAAATGTCTTCTAATTATACACAAATACTCATGTAACTTGACATCAGCTGATTCAGCTCAAGGTCACACATTACCTTCATGTTAACCATCCTTATCTCCATTTACCTGCAGTTTTGGGTTTCTTGGGCTGTCCCGTATTGTTCTCGTTCTTTTCATTCTTGCTCGCTGAAAGCAGGAAACACAGCACATATACTTAAAATCACATACACCTAATGACATTTACCTGGATGTAAGGGTTGAAAATATGGGTACAGTGCAGCCTTACGTTTAGAGTGTACGCAAATTGGCCGCACATGTATCTTACTACTCTAAGAATGCTTTTATATATTGTATATGTTGTTAGTGTGACAGAAGTGTGACAGAACATATTACTTTTTTACTGTTACAATTATTAATTATTTTGGTAGCTTCGGAGCCATAGCTAAATACTATTTAACTATTAGTATTACATTTACAGGATACATAGTGTTCTGTCATACTGCTCTACGTACAACCTTGTTTCCTAGAGCACAGTTGATTTTAGTGTCAATCCATTGAACACAACCTGCTCCACACAAATCAGCAGACTGTCAATGTTAAACAGGGAGCTTGTTATGAAACAAACATGTAGAAGGTTAATAGATCATTGGTTGTCATCAAAAAGATTTCCTGTCAACAAATAACTGTAATCAACTGAAATTTTTTTGACTGCTCACATTCAGATCATGCCTGTTTAACACTGGTCCGACCACAACCATTTTTGGATGTCTAATGGACTTCCAACACTGGTTCAATATCTGACTGGGATCTCTTATGGACGTCTGTGGATGTGTAACATAGCTTAATTATCCAAACATCTGAAAAAGGACATTGTTGGACATCTGTGGCCATGAAAATGTGGTTCAATATCTGAGCATCTGACTCAGACTCCAATTTTCAGATGTACAATATAGGTGAAATATAACATCTGGCTCTGGACCCTGTTTGACATTGTGGACGTCCAGAACTGGTTTGACAACTAAACGGTTGATTAGAATTGTTTCGATGTCTCTGGGCATGAAAGAAAAACTAAATATGAGCACCTGACCAGGACCTTTTTAGGAGGTTTACAGACATCTGGAACATGTTCAATATATTGAACCAATCTAAAATATTTAAGATTTTTTTTTCACTTGTATCAAAAATACAAGGGGCAGAGAAGTTTAAATCCCCATGGAATCAGGCATTTTTGAAATTTCTGTCTAGTTTCAATAACAATTACACCCAACCATAATAACCCACTTAATAAATTGAGATGCTGTGTAAAACATCATTTTAAAATTTAATGCACATTCAGCCAGATGATGGCTGTAATTGACATTGGAAAGATGTCAGAAAATTAATGAATGAACTGAAAAAAACGGTATTTTATATTAAACCCCATCAGGCACTGCCTTTGACGTCCATGGTGAATGTTTGGAAGACTGGGATGTAAGCAGGTGTGCAGGAGATTTACCAGTCTGCTAGTGGGCTCCAACTGCTTTGAAGCATGTCACTGCTTGTAAACGCATGTGATAGCTTGATAAAGCTCCATGTAACAGTCACCAAAGCAATGGAGTTCATGCATAAGCAGTATACAACACCCATCTGTATGAACTGGGTGAATGAATCACATTCTCTGAGAGGGCACAAAAAGCAGAGCGCCTGTTTGACTAATGCAGCTCAGACTGAGTCAGAGCTCCCTCGCTACAAGAGGTGAGGTGGTGTTTGTGATGTGCAAAGAAAAATACCAGTCTGGTGTCTTCAAAAGCCAGCTCTCAAATCCGATTAAGTGTAACATATGGTAGCAATTCAACCTCTTGCCTGGAGTGGGGCCACTGAGTCATTTTTTCTAGCTACTTTAGCAAGTTCAGTTCCTGTTGTATGGTAATGTTGCACTAGCAACACTATGAACCAGCCGAGGCAGAGAGGAGACGCAGTAGTGATCATACCACACAGTCACAGGCACAACGGGCAGACAAACACTGTGGATGTCATAGGAATGATGATACTCTGCAAGCTGTGTGTATGTATGTGTGTGTGTGCATGCAGGTACCAGCAGTTTTACTTGTAGCATTTGTAGAGGAGCCATTATTATTGGTGGCTGCACGGGGTGTGGGCACGGCCTTTGGCATAGGGCGTTTCTCAGCTGTACCGTTTTCTGGAGTCTGATAATCACACAAGAGGAGAGATAATCTGTGCGTGTGAGTTGTTTGACAGTTTGTGAATATACTGTGTGATGATGCTGTGTGCTTTGGATGTGTTTAAGCGGCCACATAAGCAGAGACTGAGAGAAAAAGAAGAAAAGTAAATTAAGATACAGTCATTGCAGTACAGCCATTTAAAATGATCAGAATGTCATTGATGCCAGAAGCAATATGAATCATTCATATATACAACAATGCTTCTAAATCTACCTTACGGAAGAGACCTATGAAAAAAAATATAAATATCATATGGGTCTATCACTTCTAATCTACAATATGAAATTTACTGATTTCTCTCTGAAGTACCAATCACAAAGACTTTGGTATGGTCTGACCATCGGAGCATATCTGACAGGTTTTAATTTTGAGACAGACCAACAAATCAACTGGGCGGCTCATGTATATCAAGCAGCAAAACAATCTAATGGCTGCCTTAAATGAGAACTGCAGCCCATCTAAAATTTCATGTAAAATAACACAGAATACAGGATGCAGAAGCCAAACCATGCACACTGTCATGATGATCACAGGTATCTTGTAGCAGCAGTTCAACAGGCTACTCTAGCAACAGAGAAGAACATCATTAAATCAACAGTTATTATAAGTCAAGTACAAGCTGAAGATGAGCTCAGGCTAAATTTTGTTTGATTTTTATCAACACAACTAATTATCTGCAAGATTAAAAACATAAATTTGTTCTCACTTAAAGCTCTCTCGCATCTTAGGGACTTTTCACTAAGCTTTCAGTTGCTTATTTCCTTTATTCAACTTTAGCCTAGTGACTAGCAATGCCTTTTCTCTTTCCTGCTCTCTTGTTCATTGTGTCAAATCTTTAGTTATTCATCTGCTTCCTTTAGACATAATGCTACATGTAGTGAAGTGTATTTGCTGTTTTGGAGAAACAGCAAATTGGAATCAGGGCTCTGCACTATGTAAAGCAAAGCATTAGCTTCTCTAACTAGTCAGCTTCCAGTAGCTGGTGCAGAATGACAAGTGTAGCTCCTCCTATAAGAAACCCATGAGTCTGAGTAACTGTCTGAAGACATCAGGGGGCAGCGAGAAAGTACAGAAAAATCTTTATTTTTTTTCAGTCTCATTTTGAGACAAAAAATTATGAGTAAACTGAAAATCCTGAATTGTATTGCATTATGAATTGAGTGTATGGTTACATCCCTTCGTTTGGGTTATGCTTACCTTTGGAGCATTGGCAGAGCCAGGTGGCATTGGTGGCCGCTTGGCGGCAGTGGGTACAGGGCTCTTTTTATTGGCTGAGGCTGTGGTGGGGGAAGGACGTTTGGCTGAGGTTGCCTCACCATTGGTAGAGAGGGTGGATGGGCGGGATTTAGCTGAATTTGATTTAGCTGAACCCACGTCAGGCTGGTGATGGTGAAAATAAAAGAAGCCATAACAGTGATTAAAAAAAAAAAAAAAAAAAAAAAAAAAAAGGAAAAAAAAAAAAAAAAAAAGAGAAAAAAGGAAGAAAATAAATGAAAATGATGACAGATAGAATAGAGAAAGAAAAGGTAATCACCAAGAGTAATGACAGCATGATATGGCAGCCAGCTGACACCATATGAGCATTATGAAATCAAATTAGCAATTCATACCCACTTTAGAGAGCTCATGAGCCGTAAATCATATTAGGCCCAAATCTGATGAGTGCAGCCCAAATCTATGTGGGATGTATATGGAAATCAGGTCTCAGATAATAGACCCATTCAAACACTAACAACCTGCAACAAACAATACACATCAACATAGACTCAAGAACGAACATATAGTACCGTTTAGTACTTCAGGCAGAGAAAGCAAGGCAAAGTTCCACTGTGTGCCTTCACTAAACAAGCACAGCTGAATGCTCAGTTAAGTAGATTAGATCAGATTGTTATTTTGAATTTTTAGGACATTTAAGATAACACTTAAACAGAGGTACAAATTATCTGAAGTTACTATTTAAAAGTTACATTACATCAGAAAGGGAAGAGTTTGGTGTCAATAAAATTATTATTCTAATTTCAGTTGCACTATGCTGGTGCAGGTCACAAACTGAATGTTTCACTGACTAATCTGCCACATTATAATCTAATTTTATAATTTGGGTTTCTCTAATTGCAAATGGAAGATCCCTCACACTGCTAAGGGAATGTGATCTTCCATACTTGGAAATGAATTATGGGCTTAAGCATTAAAGCTTAAATTCTATTTGTTTTGTGGGAGATAGTAGGATAATCTACTAGGACAATATGTTCCTTTCTTCTTCTCTCCCTCTCTCAAACACAATCTAAAGAAATTAACTTAACTTGCAATATGATTATAAGGATATTGTATTCTCTTATATAGTTAATGCCGTGCATGTTGTGTTTAGATATTTGAAAATAATTTTACCTAAATGAAGGGACTTCTCCTTATGTAGAATGTTTGGTGAATGGTGCAACCCACCCAATAAGCTATTACAGTTTGCTCTATTTTGGACTCTCCGGCTTGAAAATTTTATATAAAAGTTGCAACAAAAGATTTGCGCAGACTGCTCACTCCTGTGAGCAAATCCACTGAATTGACAGTTTAACATAGCAGACTCACACACAAACATAGACCCACACTGATGGAAGCTGTGGAGGATGTGTGTGCAATTTTAACAACCAGCCTTAGTATCTGTGTGTGTGTGTGCACAAGTGTACTTGTGTGTCTTGCTCAAGGACACTTTAGCAGGCTGTTGTCACATGGTAGAGTTTAAAGCTCTGTCCTTTGGCTAATGGGGTTGACTCTGTCCTAACTGAACATTGTGCTGCTTTCAGTGTTTGTATTCAGGAAATGTGTGGGCAGCTGTGTGCGTGTGCGTGAGAGAGAAACACACCTTGCTCTTGCTTTCAGTACTTGGCAGGGTCTTGCTGCTGTTGCCTGTCGGAGTCTTGGCTGTCCCTTTCCCTCCCATCTCCTCTTTCTTCTCAGCCGGCTTCTTCTCCTCCTCCTTCTTTTCATCTTTGTTGGTCTTCTCCGGCTTGTCCACCTTGTCTGCCTTCTCGTTGGCCTTGTTGTTTTTCTCAGCATTCTTCTTCTCCATCTTGTCTTCATCTTTGATGATATTGTCAGATTTCTGGTTCTTGTCTGGGTCGTTGTCCTGCTTCCGCTGCTCTTCTTTCTTGTCAGCATTGTCAATCTTATCTGTCTTGTTAAAAATGATGTCTACCTTCTCCTGCTTTTCCGTGTTGTCAGACTTTACTGTTAGAGAAAGAATGTCATGGTTAGTATCAAATCTTATTTGACTTTAAGTAGGAAGATTTGCAAACATTTTTTTTTCAAGGGACTACAATAATTAAAAAAAAAAAAAAATCCAGTATATCATACAGTGTAAGTTGAGCATCTTTATAATTTCTTTAAATGAAAACACTTTATCAATTCTAAGTTTTTTGTGCAAAATAAAACTTGATGAATATTCCAAAAGTTGGATAAACATCACTCTGGGGACATTTAAAGAAATCATTCAGTAGACAATTTTAGGTTCAGGTTTAATGTTATGCACATTTGAATTTCTTGCATTCTGTTAAATGTTAAAATTTTATTGTCATATACATTGATGTGCATCACAAGTTTTGAAATACCTGACACACTTGCACACAAGCGACTGACTAATGATGCTGCCCCTCACTTCACTTCTGTAGACACCATGGAGCTGTGTCTACAGAAGTAAGAAAGCTTATACAGACAACATGTATTACATCAGACCTGTTACCAGTTATTTATGTATCTGAGTGTCCAATTGGGTTGCTTGCATGTAGGTCAGACCAGAGGAGTCTGGGTCTGGTTATTAAACAGGCCAAGCCCAGTGATTCCTTTGGCCTATAGCCTAGTACTCAAGTGTTCATGGCATTTCCAACATAGTGTCTTTAAAATATATGCAAGTCAGGTCACAACATACATGATGGAAGACTTCCACTGTATGGGTTAATTACTATACATATGGAAGCATGTCTAGTAATGAATGCTTCGCCATAATATTCCATGTTGGTAATACATAGAGTGCTAATCATTTTCATATGCTAAGAAATGATCTAAGTTGCATCAAAGTCAGTTTTATGACACTGATGGAATATTATAGCACACTATCAGTGCTCAGTAGTCATTAAGATGCGTATAGGTAAGTACAGGTAGTCTGAAGGTACTATAAACCTTGTACTTGTATGTCTCATCTATAATGTTTTATGACTGTTGATATAGTGCATCAGAAATCATTATGTGTGCTCATAAGTGATGTCACAAGATTAACACATTATATCAAACCATGCATGCCCCCATAACATAGAAAGCGTTGTGGTCCCCATTAAGGCTGGGATATTTGACAGTATATATAGTAAGATGGGGCAAAAGTATTTATCAATACAAAACTTCACTTCACTATAATTTATATAACCACTGTTGCAAAGTGGCAGCTGCAGCAGCTGTAACCTGAATTGCTGATTTATGTTACTTAGCTCTCTATTTACATTTGCTAAACAGGGTCTCAAATAACAACAACCAATCATGAAGGAACAAGACAGAAAACCCCTGAACAAGACAGCCCAAACTGCACCAAGACAAGATTAGGACGACTTTGTATCCAGTTGTACTGACACACTGACACCAACTAGAAAACAGTACTCTGCAAACTATGTTGCGGATTGGTTCCTGTGACAGACTGAAACATGACAAACCTTTTCTACTACCTACAGCTGTACCATGAGTGGCAGAACAGGGAGAGCACGAAAATGTGAGCTAAATGGAGGGCAAGTAATACTTTTTGATAGTTTTTAAAGTCAAACTTTTGACCTGAAACAGTCAACATTACAAAACAGCCAAATACCGTTTGTTGTTTTTTACCTAGAAACAGTACTTTTGGGGTGTATTTACTCTTTAATTGACAGGATTATCAAAAATACATTTGTGGTTATTTTGTACTTTTTTGAACACATGTACAGAATTTTAAAGGTATCAGTAATTCAGTGTTCTTCATCTGTGGGCCAGGATTATGACAATAACATTCAAGAACATCCACCCTTCACAGTTAATGCACAAGGTTGCACCAATGTTGTAAACAGCTGCTTCATAGGAAGAAAGAAAAAATCTGAGAAAAAATTGAACAAAAGAAGCAGGTATATGAGCAAAACATGAGACGTTGGGACAGAAACAGACAGGGGGCTCCTTGTTGTCATGCATCAAGATATCTCTTATATAATAGTGATGCTAGGCAGGCCTTGCTACGCTGTGGCTGAATGTCACCTCATTTCCTTCTGCCTCTTTGTTTGCTGCACGTTATTACTGTTTTATCTCCTTGAAATAATGCAAATCTGTTTTCCCCAACAATCAAGCAGCAATACGGAGTGAGTCCCCTCACAGACACACATTTGCAGGTCGTGATCCTCATACATTCTTACTGTCAAAGGCAACTGTTACTGTTGTGTTTTATCAATCTGTGATGACGACAGTTCCTGGTAAATTCTAATTTGGTCATCTTGACTGTCGCAAACGATGAGATGTAACCATTCACTCAACACACAATGTGATATGAGTCACAATTCCTGGCTCACAATACGATTTTCTCTGAAGAAAAATAATGACTGTAAACATTTCCTTTGGCAATTTCTCAGGCAAAAACTGCAAAATAGTAAACTAGTGCTTTTCTTTATCAAATTAAAAAATCCCATTGTATTTTTGAGGTATGTAGAGTATAAATAAATAAATAAATAAATTCAAAAACATAATTATCACAATTTCTCTTCTTTATCAAATGGAAACTGAGAAGATATTTTGTCTTAAAATATCACTCTGTGTACTTTCACTCTACCCCCCTACTGTATTCAGAAAGATGCCCAGCCTCTGAAGTTTCCTGTAGGAGGAGCTAAACTCGGCTGATCTGCACCTGCTACTGTGGGCTTGCTAGCTACAGAAGCTAAATACTTGCTTTCCATGGTGCATAGCCGTGTTTCCTGTCGGCTAAGACTTTCCAAGTGCGTGGCAAATAAACTACATTTGTTACATGGGAATAACTCAAGATTTGACAAATTGAACAAGAGTGAGCAGGAGAGAGATAAGTTATCACAGAACTGAACAAAGTTTAACTAAGCAGTTCTAGGCTAAGTGAACGCTAGGCATAGTTAAAAAATGACAAGAGTTATACCTCTCGTTGTCAATTACTTCAAAGGATATGTCCAAGAAATGTGTTTGACCTCTCAGTGAGTTTGACCTTTGAATTTTGAAGCCCAAAAGTTATTCATCCGTAGCCAGTGGGGTCACAAAATGAGACAAGTTACAGTTGTGTCCAAAAAACATTCTTGTTGATTTTTGAGTCATCTTGACCTTTGTCCCCAAAATTTATTAAGCTCTTTGTTGGGAAAAGAAACACCTTTGATTGAAATCTCATTTATATGTCAACTAGTTTTAGTGTAATCCTACTAATAGACAAACAAATAAGTAAGTTGAGTTGTAAGAAAGTTGTAAGTGGACTTTCTTACTACTGTCAGATCAAAAATTAGTTACTCTCCAATGTCTGAGATGCAAGAATGCAGTGAAACAGAAGTCTGTGAAAAGAAAATAATAAGCGGTCAATCATTAATGTAATTCTCCCACTTTGTTAGCTAGTTTTAAAAGGATGGACAGAAAATGTAATCAATCACAGTTTACTGACCTACTTCCTTAGTAACACTTCAAGTGTGTTCCAGATAAAGTGGACCAAATATTTATTTTGCTTATTATGTTTCTTGACATGTCACCCTTTGCTATGATATGCTGTCATACTGCAGTCTTAGGGTGGTCATGGCTAAAGAGTAGACCAAGGTGTCCTCTGATTCCTGATCCCTGCAGTCAGTGTATTAAAGTGTCCTTGAGCAAGACACTGAACCCCAAGCTGCTTCTGACACTGCATCATCACTATGGGGATGGTTTCCACTCTTAACTTAACTAAGATAGTAATACACTGCCACTCTTGTGTACATGTGTGAATGTGAACGTAAAGTGCTTTGACTATAAATTCATGTACAGAAGATTTGTAATTAAATTATCCTTTAACATGGAAGTTGTTCAAACTCTGTTTACTTTGTATACTGAACATGGTAAAGTGTTAATAGCATACATTTAACAAAAACAGAGGAACAGAGGGCAAAACAGGGGACAAAGGAGGAGACAAAGAATCGGGATTTAAAATTATTATATGACTCATTGTGACTTAAATGCTATCTAATGGCTATTCTGTTTAATCACAGTTTCACTCCAACACCAGAACTGTCACTCATCCAACATTAAACTACTGGCTGAGAACACAGAGGATCCATCTAATACAACAATACACAGCTGCTGGCCACCAGCTGTGTGTGTGTGTGTGTGTGTGTGTGTGTGTGTGTGTGTTAATGCCATGTAATCAGGGCATGACTAACATACTTAGACATGAAGCTGGCACAAAGACATTTTACTGCAGGCAGCCAACACACACTCACACACACAGAGTTTGAGTATCGACCGCTATAGCTTGCACCTTTTCCTGATGGCTACAACACTTGACATACAGGACAATCAATAGTCTATCAGACTTATAGACACAGTGATAATCCACGTGCGTACACTCATAGTACACATAAAGTAATATTATGCTTAGTGGCATTTATGCAATACGTCTGAGACAAGCTTTGTAAAGTCTTGTCCTCTATTCGTTTACATTAGAATTTTATTAGCCAAATCAGCATTTGGTTGCTTTCAAAGGGCTTACTATACATCCAAGACTAGAGTACTGAATAAAAATATTTCTCTTTGTTATCATTACGGCCACTGCATCTGGATCTAATAATAATTTAATAGGTAAGAAATGGCTCAGAAAGCAGAAGTCCAGTAAAAAAACAACTTAATCCAGCAACTACAACTACTCTGCTTCAAAAATGCCCCTTCTGGGAAATACTTTGAAATCAAATTTTTTTTCCCAGAAAGCTGACTTTCAGTGCTGTTTGATACATTGTAGGTTTTAGTTATTAAATTGTTAAATTTTTGACCTGTTGCTGCTTGTCTTAGTTAGTCTACAAGTTAACATACATGGCTTTTGACGTCGGAGTGCCACTGTAAATGGATTCCCTTAGCACCATCTCTGCTTGGGGTGTAGGAAAATATTGGTCATGATGCTCTCAAAAAAACAAACAAAAATCAACTTTTAATCAAGAGTGTAAGGTCTGAAGCTGTTGCCTATTTAACAATATATTTACTTACTTTCAATGTTGAATATATCACTGTGTATTTAACCGTGACCATGTATCTTGATACATAGGAATGTAAAGATTCACCAATCCTGCAATACAACACAATTGACAATGCTGATTTCACGATTAACGATTCTCTCACAAGTTTTTTTAAAGATGAGTTAAAAATGGAAAAACTGTCTTATTATTATTTCTTTAACAAAAAGGATAAGATACTATTATTATATAAATGTTCTTATTTTTTCTGTATAAATTTAATAAATGAGTTGTGCAGTAGGGTGGTTATTAAGTGTACAATCTGCAAAACCAAGAACATTTCCTTTTCTTTGTAAATAAGAAAATAAAAACATCTTCTCTCTTAAAGTTGGGATTTGTAATTTCTGGGAATCAAGCGTGAGACTCATTAAGTACTCCGTTCCCCCTCCCCACCTTGTTTCTGCGCCGTAGTTCCGCCATGCCCTTTTAGACAGTTGTTCTGACATGTTGGTAATGGCTTCCTGGTTCTGCTGCCACAGTTGAAACACTTCCCATGTGCCGCCCTTCCCTAACTGAGCTGACGAAGCAGCAACTTACTGCGTAGTGGTATAAAACAACCTTAAAGCAAAATCACAGTGTCAGAGCCAGCATTTGTGATCTATTTCTCTGCTAAATGATCAAAAAATCTTGCAGGCACTCTGTGGGGGCGTATGCCTTTAAAATCTGTAAAAATTCTTGTCAGTGGAAGCTTTCCTATACACGCACATACCCACATGCGCATGGACGCATAGGATGCTCGAAATAGCTGCTCTATATTTGAATGAGTGCAGTCAGAGTCAATTTCTAATCAATGTCCCAGCTTTTTTCTGTTGACTGCAGTCTGAAAAACAGAACACATGACTAGATGGATAAATAACATAGGCATATACAGTATTAACTTTACAAATGGAGTTGTATATTGCAATGAGGGGAAATACATTTCTGGATGCTTCCTTTTTCATTAATTTTGTGTGGATATATGGAACCATATAAAACACGTCAATAATCCAAATCCAAATTAATTTTAAATTCTAGCCAGTCCTCCCATAATCCTCTGCTAGATCAGCACACTTTCTCCACTTAATGTTTCTTTTACATCACCATCAGCTACATTTTGACTGAATATTCTCTGAATGCCTCCTGCAATTCAACAAATGGCAATTTCAAAGAATTTTATAAAAAAAATGAAGATGTGATAATATCTGTTTGACATTGAACTACTTTGATAAACTTGCTCAGAATCAGAAGCACACTCTTACACCAAAGTATGATAGCATTACATTGCAAATCACTAATTTCTGAGGTTATCAGATACAATCCAACATCTCCTTAGCAAGCTGACTTAAGCCTGGCACTAAAGATATCTTGACACTTGTAAAACCAAAGTGCTGACAAGTCAGCATTTCTGTAAACTACCGATACGTTTTAACTCAGGGGTTATTATTAACATCTTATTACTGTAACAGTGCTCTACTAATTTAAAACAAAATTCAAGCTAATGGAGTAGTTCTTAATCACAACCTTGCTTTAGATAATGTCATTACACTGGTTTTAATACCTTGTACATTATCTTTACAAAACCCATTACTACGGTTGAGACTTCAGTGTCTTTGGGGGAAATAAAGCGACATATTTTGCCTTTGCTAGGGAATTGAAAAAAACCTGTTTATTTGTTGATATGTCGATAAAAAAGACTTGCTTGAGACTTGAGACACATGACTTGAGTCACATTTCTGCATGTTAAACAGTACTGTAACTACCAAACTGTGCCTGGGAAACAAGTAATGTACGGTATACAACTTAAAATGTATGTCACAGGCAAGGCTTTCCTTCATAAAATCCCCTTATCCCTTAAATTGTACAGTAGGGGGTGGGGAGGGCACAGGGAACAGAACTGATGTTTACATGAGAGCAGTAAACATGACTTCAGGAAAAAGCATAACAAGTGCATATCCATTACCCAGCCAAATGGCAACCAGCAGCCTCTCATTGATATTGTAATATTCACCCGTTTTCATACATAGGTATCACTGGGAAAAAAGGCACAGCACACAATATATGTCTGCAATGTAACAGATGTAATGCCTGAACTGCAGTGTGCCATGCCATGAATGGGAGTGCATGCTCAAAAAAACCAAAAAAACAAAAGTCATTGCAATTTCCAAGTACTTTGCAACTTAGTGCTGCAAGTTTTTCAATAGCCACAGGATCTATTCAAAGTGGGGTGTGACAATTCTGGGGAAAATATGCAAGTCAAAAATACACACTCAAGCCACATTAGCTTCCATAAATAGATATGGTGGTGTTCCACTGAATATTCAAAAGGCATGGCAATACTTGTGCACATGTGTGTGGTAAGAGAGATGTTTGTCAAAGAAAAATCATTTTTTTTGTGTGTGTGACTTATTTCCATGATTTGACAATTACTTTTACAGCAGGGTCAATCTTAAACCATAGTTGTCACATTTTATTTTCTGCAGTCAGGTAGTTAGTTAACTATGTAGGAAAATTATGTCTTCATTTTTAATCCTGTATTCCAAGCACTGTTTGCACAACAGTTTCTATGGGCACAAACCCATGCTTATAAGAATGTTGAACAAATCAGAGATCTTGATGTTTAGAATATTGGAATCAAGCTAGGGAATCTCTAGCTGGCATATGTGATAACCTGATGTTTAATTATTACATCCAGCCCAACACAAGCATTGGTACACATGAAGACACTCTTACCCTTCTTGTTAAGTTTATCATCTGCAGTGCTGTTAGTGAACGTTGCTGCAGGTAGTGGAACAGCAAGTAAGAAATTGGTCTCGCAACTTCCATGATGTTTCTTAGGAGGTGGGGAGGATGGCAGTACTAGCGATGTCATTAATGGCGATGACATCCTTGTTGCCATTGCAGCTGCGGCTGCGCTTCCGTCAGTGACTGTGAGCGAGCGTCGGACAGCCATATGAGGGAAAAGTTGCTTGGGCGGGCAATCTGTTCCCATTAGTTTGGAATTTGGCATGTTAGGTATCACGGGTGAGCCTCCCATACTAGTGGGGTATGTTTCAGCCATTACCATGGGAACAGACAGATGTGAACAGTCAGACATGGCACGTCTCACCGTAGCCCTCTGTGGCAATTCATTGCTCTGGCTAGTTTTTGTCTCTGTTTTCAAGACATCAAACAACCCTGGTCTCTCATCTTCAACCTGACTTAAATCTTGCGACTGATCATGAGTTGTAACCATGCCTTTTGCACATCTGCTTGCTGAAGCATACAAATGTGTTTGCCGAATTTCATTATGGCTTAAGTTTTCTTTTCTCTTGCCACTCTGCAATATTTCATTCCACCCAACACCAGAGAGTAAACCCCCTGTTTGGCCAGCTTCAATGGGTTTTATTACACTTTCCTTTCCTGATGAGGGCTTGAGTATTTGATTGCCAGTATGAAGGCTTTCTTGGCCTCCGGTTGAAGGAAACTCAACTGATTTTATCTCCCTCTCTCTATGTCCTGGACTAGATCTAGATGGGCTAATTGCCCCCCCCCCCAAGCCTTTCCTTTGTCCAAAGTCCTGGTCTGATGGAAGCTTAAAGTCTGGCGTAGAATTTGGAACGGATTTCCCAGGTGAGATAGATGGGGAAGGTAATGAGTAGGATGGAGGAGAGTGGGAAGATAGGGGGCTGCTGGGGCTTTGTCCTGCACTCCCTAAAGACGATCCTGCTCCTCTGACCCTTTGTCCATCCGCCCTTAGCCTTCCCCCTCTCGACGATTTATCCTCCATCTTCACAAATGGCATCTTGAAGTTCAGGGTTTCTGGAGACGTCCCATCGGGCTTGTGTGGCATTAATTTTACGTCGTCTTCAAACAAAGTTGTTTTAGACATTGCCTGTGTACCCTTAGCAGCACCCTGCCCCCCTAGTGCTATCTGTCCTTGACAGTGCCGGTCAATGTGCAGGTCAGAAGCTGGGCTGGAGGGAGACAGATGAGAAGAGGCCAGGACCACAGGGATGCTGGTATCACAGAGGGTATTATTAGGTTTGTGTTGCTGTTGATGCTGCTGCTGCTGTTGATGCCCACTGGAAGGTTGTCCAAACCCGCTGGTGCCACTAATAATTCCAGGCTGCTGCCAGGATGAGCCAGACAGGAAGGACATTCTCCCAGTCTGTTGTCAGTTTTTGCTTTTTTCCGGCTTGGTGTACTTCTCGTTTGTCTCTTTTCTCTCTTAGTCAGTAGTTTTTTTTCTTCTTTATATCTGTCTTCAATTTCTCCTCCTGTCTCTTGTTCCTTAACGTCTCCAACAAGTGCTGCTTTACTCTTGTCCAGGAGGAAGAAATGTCTTCAGTATCCAAACTGAGCTTGAAAAGTAAAATAAGCAATGCAGCCTTCTTTTCAAAAGTACTGATGCAGAGTTATGTGTGTGTAACTGAGCTAATGAATGTGACGTGCATGTGTGTATGCAAAAAGCCTGAGTGTATTTACAGATGAAGCAAAAATAAGTGCGTAAGAGAGTGAGAATAACTGTATCTGGTCGTCTCGGCTTCTCTCTGAGCACTGCATGGATCAGTTGTGGGGTGAAACTGCACCTTGCTCTCTCTCTCTGTCTCGCCCTCTTTCTCCCTCTCTCTCTGTTTTCTTTCTCTCTCTTTCTGACGTCACAAAGTCACATGACAGTCCAGAATATTCCCCTCATTCGCTGGAGCAAAATATCAGCATCTAGCCCCTAGCGACACGCGTGCACATACATGCGTGTATTAAGACACAAGATCACACAAACACATTTATGGTTGCAAACATGCATGCTCACATGCAAAAACAGCTGAACATCTGTCACAGTTACTCAGCTGCCATGGCAGCCAGTGTTCACATGTTGACACAGAGTTAGAGACACAGAGAGAAATGGTGAGACATCACTGAAGACTGCAATCATCCTGACTCTGATTGGTCTCCTTCTAATATCAGACCATGAATGGTAAAGAAAAAAATAATTTATTGACGTCATGAGCTGATACTGTGTGTGCATGAAGGGAGCCTGCACCTTGAACATTGTGATCTAGGCTTAATTAAATTGCACCATCAATGAAATTACTTTGTGATGTAAACATTTACTTTGCAAAGTTCCCATTTCCACACAATAACCAAAATGAACTCAACAGAAATAGTTTATTACATCTATTCATTTGATTAGATTTGAATGTGGAGCCAAAGTGTAGCCAAAGCAAATATTCCATTACTATTATATATGAATTGATAAACAGATAAATAGTGAACATTCTGCACCAAGGTTTTGTTGACCTTTTGACGAAAATCATGAAGCTGAGCATTCTATGAATCTGGTGAGATTCATTTGTTTTTCTTTTTTTTCAAAAAAAAATGAAAACGATACACACATGTTGGGGCACCAGATGACAATAAATAGATAAAATGTAGCTATTAATGATAACTATTAGGAATAGTTATTTCTTATATGAAGATATTGAATCTAATTCACATTAAAGGACCAGTGTGTGAAAATTAGCTGTATCTTCTGGTGAGGTGGTAGAATTTAATAATTATCAACCTTATAATTATAACGAAAATGATCAGGAACAACTTGAAAAAGTTGAAGGATTTAGAGTTCTTGACAGAGTAGAAGTTGCCAAAATTCACCCTTGTGCAACATTAAGCATACAGCATGTATATTCAAAGATATTTATTCAATAAGCAACAGCAAACGTGCATGATGTTTCAGAAAAGTGGGCATGGCCTTTAATGTTGTATGTCATGTTTGAGGTTCAAACTCCTTTGAGGTGCTTCGACCATGTGCTGATTGAGATGACATAAACGCTTTTACATATAGCATTTTAGCAGTGTGTGTACGATAATACCAAGTTAGAAATGATGGTTATTGCAAGTAAATTCTGAGTTAGAGAGAGCTGGGCTGGAAGAATTGTTATTCAGGTCAAGGACTGAGTCCTGTGCAGTCTGTGCAGTGGTGCAAGCTGGAGGAAATCGATTGCTCCTTGTTCCTTACAGATTAGCAGTTCTGTGCTAGCTTTGTGTTCCTTTTTTGTCACCAGATCTGTTTTAGGTACTGGCCTAATTTGAGCATGTTACTCAGTGTTTGCTTGTGGTTGTGGCATTTGTAAGGAGAAGTTCTCTGTAGGCCACAAATGGGAATGAGAAACTTCACCATATCTGGTGAAGGTCCCTTAGTAGATGTTTTGTGGTCTTGCTGTTCCGTGTCATTAACCAGTGAGCTGAGTCTTAGCATTCTGGTGTGAACAGCTGGCAAGTGGGGCCAATAACTTTCCTTTTCCCCAACTAAGAGACAATGCAATCTCATAAGCTTGGTTGAATGTCATAAATGAATGACCTCTTGTTGTGGATCCAATCACACAACTGGGTGCAATGCCTTCAGATTCAATTTTGTTTGCAATGCTGTAGTGCTATATGTTATAAAAAAACACTCTAAAAAAACCCCACTTTGTTGTAACAATAATCTGTTAACAAAGTTACAATGAAACAGTACCAAGCCATTCAAATTGAATGTTGAAGACCATAAGGTCTATCTTTGTGGTTCCGTTCTATTTTTCCTTTCCCCTCTGTTGTCTACAGAAATCTCCTCCTGGCAACCCCATGGACCAGCTGAAGACAAAACAACATCAACCAACTTGAACTTCAGCCATCAGATACGACAGAAACTACAGGCTAACTATTTTAAGGAACGGGCGTTACAAAAGTTAGCACTAAGCTGTTAACTCTGCGAGGATTAATAAGCAATTAGTTTCCCTCAACCTTCATCACCAAGATTACACAAAAATGACTTTATTCTGGATTTTTGATTCAAGAATTTATAATTCTTCCAGCCTGGATAAACCTTCATTTACACCAGACAAGAGAACTCGTCTTTCTTTCCTGAGGACTCATAACATTGACCTGGGCTAGCCTGACCTGAGTGTAGCATAACATGGCTAAGCACAGAACAGCAACAGGTTTTGACATACACACATACTAGTATATTGAAGGGCATATATTTTGCATTGTTGTACTCTTGACACAATGGTCAGTTTGTTGATAGGTCTTTTGGCCACACTTGAGTAAGTTTTAGGTGAGTTATGAGTTGTGTAGTAGGTGGTAAATGGATTGAACTGGGTATCATAATTTGCATCTATGCTTTTACGGGTAAGAAAATTCCTTGCTCTATTTGTCATTCACGTTCAAACCTATTTCATATATAGAAAATGATAAGAGCCAGTGATGAGCTTACTGTGATGGCGATCCTTCCTCAAAAGAAAAATAGCTTTTTCCATTTCATCAATGGTGCAATTTTACACTATATTCTGATCAGGATTTAGACTTTAAAGCTCTCTCGTTTTTGCATAACACCAATTTTCTATGAACAGAAGCTGTACACAGAACTCCAGATAAGTTATAGTTACATTCTAGGCATTTAGCTGATACTGTTTTCTAGAGTGGCATATGACATGATGTGCTTCATTAAGCTCTTTAATTTAATTAAGATAGCAGAAATAGTTTTTAAAGGGTGCAGGCTACTCAGGCTTCAAGCAACCTTTTCTAAAACCACGGTGAGGTTTGAAATACAATACAGTCCTAACAATGTGCAATAAATGCTTCACAAAACCAGGGACACATAGGTAAAACATGAAGTACAGTAGGTACCAACCTATTGGCTAAGCTATCGTATCACAGATTACTGATTTTGAAAAAGTGAGAGCAACGTTCAGGAACATTAATAGGCAGCGGTAGTAGTAAAAGATTACATTTACTCAGATTACTGTAATTAAGTCAATTTTCTGTGTACTTCTCACTCTAGGGCTAAAATCTGCTTTTGTCAGGGGTTCTCTCCAGAGATTTTAAAATAGCTAGCAACATCAGCCAGTCCTCTGAGTTTAATAGTTGAATAACATCCAGTTTTACAAAAGTGTTGATTATTCTTTAAATAATCAAAGATGTTTCCTTATCATTCAGTTGCTTCATGCACCACTGTGGCTAAGTTACTCAAATTACATGGCCATTTTTATATATGACCAAGATGACACTAAAGCAACTTTTTAGAATAAAAATAAATTGCTAACTGTGTTTATGCGTTCAACCTTCGCTACAACCCCGCACGGACTCTAAGT
Organism: Mola mola; assembly: GCA_001698575.1. NCBI lineage: Eukaryota > Metazoa > Chordata > Actinopteri > Tetraodontiformes > Molidae > Mola > Mola mola. Next base: position 3,617,766 of record KV751329.1, on the reverse strand, counting down.
TTAGCATAGCTGTATTCTGTTTTATGTCAACAAAAGAAATAATTAATAAAAAGAATGGGAGTGTTTTCAAAATGTTAATAGTGTTGAATGGGTTCAGTACAATCCATTAGCAAAAAGAGCCAAACATAGCACAAAGCACTGACAAGCCAGAGTAGATGGTTTAATTAACTCAAAATATTTAGGAATCAGTGAGTCAGCTGAAGCCATTACGTTGTACATTAAACCAATGCCTGCTGAGTTTTAAACTGCACATAACAACTGTCTCCCACCAACTAAACTTCACCTCAGACACACCCAAGGCCTGGACCAAAATCACAAGAGCAGCATGTCAACCTTGACTGGAAATGAATGGGGGATTACTACATAATCCTTGATAAACAATTTGTCCACTGTAACTAAAGAGAAAGAGGTAGCCAGTGAGAAGAACAACACACTGGAGTGTTGTTCGGTTTCAAAGTGTGGGTATTATGCAAGGAATCCAAGCCGTGCTTCTAATGAACTTTGGGTCAGATGTGATGTACTAACATGAAGCAGGTTCTCCAATTAAACAAAAATTTGTGGCTGAGATTCTGGCATTTTAGAGGCCTGTGAAACTCTGGAGAAACAGAGTACCTTCCCCTCTTCATTCAGTCCTCTCTTCACAAATTGGATTCATTTACATGTGTATCAGATCAGGTGTGTGTATATTTATTGGAACTCTCATGGCTAAAAGTCTTTGGCAGTGACTTTTAGTTACAATTTCAGTGTTGCCAGCTTGACTGCAGCAGCATTGAGAGATGTCATTTCTCTGTCTCATTCACACTGCTGAGGAAATCTGGAAAAGCCCAACTAGCATGTCCTTTCCCTCATGATGTTGCTTGTTGAATAGCTTTCTTCAGAATCAAATCAAAAATCACTTTATTGATTCCCAACGGGAAATGGATACAGCCTGATAGAGATGCTGGGATTAAACTCAAGTTCCTCATGCATACTAAACATGCGCTCTACTGATGAGCTACATCCCTTCTCTTAACCCCCTTGAGGTTAAGACTCAACAAATTACTTAGTAATGACCCCATATCACCTCACACATAAGAGCATAGACTGTATGTTTTTATCTGAATCAGGGCTTACTATTGATGGTCCGGAAATTTTTCCACAAACAGTCGGCTATCTACAATAAAGCACGTAAACAAGCAAGGCAAGCACACATCTCAAATCTGTCTTTAGACAATGCTCGCAATATTAGATGCATATACATGATATATCTCATTCCCCTGGTCCAGATTTCATTACTTTTCTTCAGTGGCATGCAAATGGCACATGGCTGTACTTTGCCTATAAAAGGATGACTCTGACTTTAAGAGGTTTTGTGCAAATTACGTCAGAAAAGTTTTGTAAATTTGGGGTTGTTTAAAGTGGAGGTGAAAATGCAAAAATCTCTAAAACTAGAGGTAGGCAGTTAGGCAATCAAAGTTAGACCACAAAGACACGCTGTGGGATACCAAGGAAACAAATGCAAATAAAAAAAATAAAAAAATTCAAAAGTAGAAAATAAAGAAAGTGCTCAAATTAGATAATACTGTTGAGCCTTTCTGTGCAAGGAGAAATCAAAGAGGTCAGTGCAAGTCGTCCTTTTGAAGGTGACATTGTTGAACATCAGCTGGAGATGGAGGAAACAGAGAGGACGCTACCGCTGGTTGACTGTGGCACTGAGCCAAGAGAGCAAGTGAGACAGAAAGAGAGAGAGAGGGATGGATGGATGGGGATGGATGGGGATGGAGGTGTGGGAAGGAGAGAAGGAGAAGGAGGAAGATCTTGACAGAGCATTTCTATTTTTACTCCTCGACCTCGCTCACTGTCACACCCAGTCATCCCTACCTTCATCCCTCACTCGCAGAGTCTTTGTTTCCATGGCAACCACATCCCATGTCTCCCTGACAACGCCCCTCCCCATCTTACTCTGCACTTACACCCCGCAACACTGCCTCCCCTGCCTTCAATCGCCAATGCAGCGATTATTGTGGTGTAGCAGTGACAAAGGGAGTCTGGGCAGGAGATGGGAAGATGGGACACAGATGAAGGAGTTATAAAAGGCAGATATATGGGAAGATGGGACACGGATGAAGGAGTCAGAAAGGGCAGATAGATGGAGGGAGAGGAAAGTGAGAGGGATGGAGGGGAGACGGAAAGGGCAAAGGCAGGTAGGGGTCTGGAGGTGAGCAGATAGAGGGACTGGGTTGGACAGAGGGAGGGACATTGAGGAATCCAGGAAGAGATGAAGATGACAGAGGATGAAGGAAATATTGATGGAGGATGGGAGGACAGCCAGAAACACAAGGTGGATGTAGAGGGAGCAATAAAAAGAATAGTCAAAAAAACAAGGGAGAGAGAGAAAGTGGGGGAAATTCTTTGCAAAAACTAGCCAACATCTACAACTGAGGCTTTAATCTGATCTGTCTGAGGATTGAAAAAGTGCTCAGAGAAAGTTAATCTAAAATCAAGAGACATCTATTAAG
>KV751329.1:3604625-3615199 GCA_001698575.1 Mola mola | reverse complement strand
TAAATTTAAGACTTTAAAGGAAAATACAAGGAGCTTTCATGCATTTTTGCGAAGGGGATATGAAGGAGTACAAAAAGAATTCACTATAAATACACAGTAAGGGCAGACCTGAGAGAAATAGTGCAAACGATGAGTTGACAAACATAAAAGATATGCAAGAGGACAGATAAAGATGTCAACTTGTAACCAGGTTATCAGCATGTCCTAGATAAGATCCTAGCCTTTGGAGGGCTCTTACTGTGCTCAATTCAAAATATGATTGCATTAATCCATCACATCCTGGCACTGATGGATAATCCTACAGAAATCTGTCAAATCCCCAAATAAAATGACGTCTCTAAAGTTGGCTACGAACCGACATTTTTAATGTTAAGACTGCATTGTCAAGGTTTGTCATGTTAATATGACATTAAATGACCCTGTTCGCTCTATGTGTGCCTTCCAGGTTAGATTTTCTGACTTTATAGCTGGACAATGCTGATTAGCACTTTTTGCTTGTACCTCAGATGACCAGACCTCTCAAAGCACATGAACACAGAAAACAGCTGCAGCAGCTTTGACAAAAACAAAAAAAAAAATCTCAAAATTAACTACAAACAATTGGCTCTATATAAAGATGGATGCCATGAGAACTCTCCTAAGTAAAACATCTTAATCAGCCCCTGTTGGCTGACTGCAGGTCATAAAACCCTCACCATGTCTGCAGACATACATACTGTAGATCAAATTAAACTCATGTACACCTGTTGCATCGCCTCTTCTTTTAACAAACTGTTTGAGAACTGAGGAGAGCAATTGCTTTAATTTTTAAAGTGGAAAGTTTTCCCATTCTTGCTTGATGTAGGATTTCACATGCTCAAAAGTTCAGGGTTTACTTTGTCAAAGATGATGCTTTACAATGTGCCAACCATTTTCAATGGGTGACAAGTCGAGACTACCAACAAGACAGTTTCTCCTACTGCAGAGCCATGCCCATGTATTACCTACAGAATGAAGTTTAGCTTCATTCTGCTGAAATAAGCAAGGCCTTTCCTAAAAAAAAACAAAATAGCTATTTACTTGACAGGATATGTTGCTCGAAAACCCTTTATATATTGCAGAGCATTAATGGTGCCTTCACAAATGTGCTGGTTTCCAATGCCATGGGAACTAATGCACTGCCATACCATCACAGAAGCTGGCTCTGATAACAAACTGGATAGTCCCTTGAAACTTTAGCCACGTCATCGATGATTTCAAGAAAGAATTTCAAATTATGAGTTAACAGTCACAGCAGTGTTTCTAAATGTGGTTTTTATACGGTTTCGTCTTTACATGGTCGAGTTTCAACTTGCATTTGTGGATGCAGTAAAGAACTGTGTTCACAGACAATGGTTTCTGGAAGTGTTCTCTAGCTTATGCAGTGATATCCTGACAGAAAAATTGCTGTCATCAATTCAGTGCCATCTGAGGGCCTCAAGATCATGACAATCCGATAACGGTTTTCAGCCTTGTCCCTTGCGTATAGAGATTTCTTTACATTCTCTGAATCTTTTAAAGATGTTATGAACTGTTCACTGTTGAAAGCGCCAAATACTTTACAATTTTACATGTAGAAAAACAATTCTTTAAATTGTTATTACTAAACAGTTGCCCTATTTGCTAGCACAGATTTTCAGAGAGTGGTGAAGCCCTCCTGATCTTTATTTGAAAGAGACTCAGCCTCTCTGGATGCTCTTTTTGTTCCAGATAATTACTAACCTGTGCTAGTCAACTCATTAACTGTGAGATGTTCCACCAGATGCTTTCATTTAGCATTGCACTACTCATCCAGTCTGTGGCTTCCACTGTCATAACTTTTGCATGTTGTTGTTATCAAATTAAAAATGGGCATATAATTAAAAAATAAAAGAGAGAAAAAACATTTCTCAGTTTCAACTTCAAATGTTTTATCTTTGTGCTATTTTCAATTCAATATATTTTGCAAATTATCACATTAGGTTTTTATTCCCATTTTACAAAATGTCCCAATTTGATTCAAATATTAAGCAGATGGGAATAAATCATTACAAACTTTATTGACGTGTTAAAATTCTTGATCTTAACAGGTAGGTGGTTTGGTTTGAAACATGCCACATTGCAGATATGAAAAATGCCATTCAAAGGGACAGCTCATGTTGCTTGACTATGTCACACTCTGAAATCTAGACATTCAATTTCTAATCATAAAAAAGTAAGTCCTCACATCTGATCAGATTGATGTAGAATTTTTTATTAATACATTTGTTTTGGTTGATTAATGACTTTAAACAACTGAGTGATCAGAGTTCATCATTTAGGTTTGTTTTAATCAAATAATAAAACACATTTTCTGATCACTACTCAGGCTCATTCAAACAAAATATCTTAAAATCTGTAAGAAAAGGAGTTTGATGTACTATAGCTACCTTTTTCGCACTGGAACAAACAAAAGGAATTTTTTTTTTAATTGTATTATTTTTTATCCATCACATGCACCACTATGCCGCCCCATGCTAAACCTGAGACATAGATATGCTTTGCCCCCACAATTCAGCTCAGTCTGTTTGCTGTTTGACTCAATCAACTCCAGGGCAATAGTTTGGGGTCAGAGCTGCAGTCCTCCCTGCAGACACCTGATGGCGCCAACAGGCAGGGCTCAACGACACACTGCTGCATGATTATCTGTCAGCAATGTCAGACCACAACAACACACTAAGGTGGTGATCTAAATTCAAAGTGTTCACTTTGATTCAATCTCACTGGCCTGTTCTCAAGGAGAAAAACAGGTCATTGCATCTTTGTGAGTGGGTGTGTGTTTGTATTTAGATAAGAAATGACACTCACTGGCAAAATATGTTCCCTGATTTGTTTTGCTTTCTTCCACACACATACGCACTGTTAATATGTGATGAATGATCGTGTTACAGAGTATAGAAAACACACACGGACGCCTGCCTGTACACATGCACACGCACACACACACACACACACACACACACACACACACACACACACACACACACACACGCAGTCAAAGGCAAAAGTGTTCTTGCTTTATGTAAGGGGGTTACAGGCCCAGCCATCAATATTGTATATTATGAAAAATAGAGGTTTATAAAAAGAAGCAGGGGAGATAAGGACACGAAAACACAGAAGTCTCCAACCCCAACCCCAAATGGGTTCATTTGATTTAATTTCAAGCTGCATCTTACTTAAAAATTAATCAGTGATGGTTATAATGGTGGATGTTTCATTCTTGTGGGGGTCTTCAGCTCATGAGGTAGAGTGCACTGTCCACTTATCAGGTAAGTGAATCAATCCTGGCCCCTGCACTTTTCATGTCCTTGGCACGGTTACTGCTACTCATGAGCAGGTAGCCATCTTAGCCATTAGGATAAGCGTATACAGTATGTGTGAGTGGCTGATTACTATGTAAGTAAGTGCAGTCCGCATACCACTTACAAATTGATTGGATGAGTAATTTCTTTCTATTTGATTTAACCATTGCTTTTACAAAGTAGAAGTTCATATTCTGCCTTTTATATGTCTAAATACATCACAGTATCTTGTAATTGTACAATTCCAAAATTTAAAAAAAAAAATAGCTTTGATAACTTGTCAGAGTATATTTCAGGAATTTGGTGCTCATGTACTCCTGGCAGTCTCACAAAAATCATATCTGCAGTGCAAATTTAATTACACTTTTCATGTATAATATGTCAGTGTAGATACATATTTTATAATATCACCTTAACACCTAAAATTTTAGACTTCATCATTAATGCTGGATTTTGCTTTTTAAATGAATGAATAAGCTTTCAGGACTGTTTTGTCTGTAGGCATACAGATAACACAACTATTGCTTTCTCTCTTTTGATCACACAATACATGGGACACAACTGCGGATGAAGAATTATGGCTGCATAGCTTTAACAAGATTTTCAAAACAAAATATCATTGTAATAATAATGATAGCTGTGGGTTTGTGAACAAGCATTTTGAGGAAGATGAGAAAGTGGATTGTAAACAAAAGAGGACTAATTAAGAAATTGGTACTAATTATGTTCAACTACAGAGAGAGATATTCCTTAGTCTGGTGGGAAACAGATTCATATAAATTGTGATCCTAAAAAAGTGGAAAGATTTGCTGCTTATCCAGTTCAGATAAACAACTCCATGTATGAGATAATGAGAATTATGATGCGGCTTCAAACATGACAAATCTTTAATGGCCTCACAGAATTGCAGCACAGACCATAATAATATCAAACTTATTAAAGAACAAAGTTCTTTGAAATTATGTGTCTCTAGTCCAGTGTTTCTCAATGCTGGTCCTGGGACAACCTCTTCTGTTTCATGAATGGATCTATATCAGGCTTGATGAGCAGCTGATCATTTGAACCAGAAAACATCAAAACATCCAGAGCAGAGGGGTCACAGCACAATGTCTGATTTGATGAAAAAAAATAATTAAACTGCATCACTGACTGCTTACACTCACAACCTTAGAGACTGAGGGTGGGTCCTGATCTCACTTAGCTGTCTGCAGAGTGACAAACAAACTGCTTCATACTGACACACATGCAATCAGCAGGGCTGCACAAAAAAGGCACATTTTTAAAGTAATGCAAAAAATAACAAACAAACAAACTTCTTTTAGATGTCTGCAATTTTATTTCTTAATATGTCAATTGTTCAACAAGAAATTGATTGCTTTAACTCCAATGACTCACTGTTTACTTGAATTCAAAACCGTTTTTCAGATTAATTCCTAAAAATGTATCAAACTCAATCAACAATCATAGCAAAATGTTTCACATCTTTTCATGAATATTGGTGTTTTAATTGGTGAGAATCTGCAATATCTTTTTTACCAACAACTACTTTGATGCATTGTGGGCTAAATTTTTCAAATATTTCAAAAATCTGGCTGAATTGTTTGTGAAGGAAATGTGAGGACGCTGTCTACTAAATCTGGTGTTGACTGAGCAAAAAAAAAAAAAAAAAGAGATAGGAGTTACAGATAATTTCAAAGTTTTTGAAAAATACAGAGTGAAGGATTTCATAATTCTCTCAATGTCAAAGCATATCAGATTTGCATTTGCATTTGCATTTGTTATGAATTTTCCAAAAAGTTTGAAAATTTTTGTGACAATAGTGTTTGGTGGCAAACACTGTAAATTAACTTCAAAATTACAGAATGCAGGTAGGTGGATAGAGAGATTGTAACCATAAGTGAAAGAAAAAAACAGTTGGGAGTCAAAGAGGATGCTTTGTATTTTTAAATTTCTTTTGTAACACTAACAATTTTTCAACATACACTTGTATATCTTCTGTATTAATTCTAACTTATTCACAGTATCTTTCCTAATGGCTGTTTTTTGGAATATATTGTATAGATGTTATATTTTCTTACCTCCACCAAAAAGGTTTTGTTTTTACTAGTGTTTATTAGCATTTTTAAGAGCATAATTTAAAAATTTAAGGCTAGAAATGTTATAAGAAGTTGGAAAAAAGAACAACATGATCACCACAGTTCCTTCCATGAGTAAAACTTGCAAACTGGAAAAAAAAAAAAAATAACTTGACTTACTTGAGGATCCGGGTCTCGAGACTGTAGCATTGTGAAACAGAAAAAGGAGGGCCAGGGGGGACACAAGAGTACAGAATTAGCTCCTGGGCATTAAACACATTTCTCCAACATCAACCATAACAATGTCTCATCATTAGAACCCCTCTTATAAAATGTAAATAAATTAATGTGCCTTAGAAATTCCAGTTGTATTCTCCAGAAGAGCTTTGACACTATCACAGCTAGAAGGTGAGTGTCAATAAAACACTGTATCAATTAATATTGCCATATCAGAAGATAGGCCCATGGCATCAGAATTTGGAAGCTAGAGCTACAGAATTGGATTCAATCACTTTTAGCACAAATTTCACAAACTGTCAAAGTGTCAGGCCAGATTTGAGCAGTGAGGAGAAGCATGGAAGGAGTCAGGCTGGAAAACATTCAGTAGACTGTGGGACATAGCCCAAGGATTGAAACCAGCATTATCAGGAAGAGGATGCATTAGATTAGAGTTCAGCTCAGGGTTTACCCCAGTGAACAAAAGGTCAGGCAGGCCATTAGCTACATATATCACTATAACTTATACCAGATACAAAGCCTGATCTCATATTTATCATTAAGGATAACTAAGACAAGTATATACAAACCTGGATAAGGATTGGAATGGGGACCAAAACCTTTTTTAAAACTTTAAACTGCACTGAATCTTTGCATTAATTTAGTTCAAATGCAGTTAAAAATGAATGAATCTGATTTTAGACACTGCAACTCTCTGAAATTAAAGGCGTAACTTTTTACCTTAAAGGCAAAGGTCATTATCAAGTATACCTGTACAATCTAGTGCAATCCAATGCATCTCTTCTACGCATTTACTGGGGCATAGTTAGTGTTGTACTGGACAGCGTGGCATGTAGATAAATGAAAAAAGGTTAGGACAAAATTGTTGCATTGAATTGAAAAAGGCTGTCATCTTCTGAAGGAAACCTAACCTCAACCCTAACTGTGACATTATTGACTTTATAAAACTTAAAGGCATTAGCAAGGCAGCTTTGCGATGCGAGGAACCACGGTATGTTTGTGTTTCTACAGACAGAGAGAGGATAGTAGAAGGTCGCACAGGCGATTGAATTAAGATGAAACTGTAGACAGTGGAGCAAGCATAGATAGTGGAGATATCAACAGCAAGTCAAGTAATAAAATTATTATGATCATGGAGACAGATACACAGAGGCAGGCAGAAGAAAATCAAATCAGACAACTTATCACGTCACCCATGACATTTTATTAATATAGGGCCCGACCAACACAGTACACGTCTTCCATAATCATGGCAACAGTTGGTCAGAGTAGTACAACTGGACACAAATGTTGCTTGGGTGAATTTTTGATATAAAACCGTACTTCTTACAAGTATTTTTACGTGTTAACGCAGAACAGATTCATGTGTACCTATAGTTCTATTGCAGAATATCTCAAAAACAAATTCAAACATAAACCGTTCTGCATTGATGTGTTGGGCCCTGATTTTTACAAATACATAGAGGAAAGGAACAAGCACCAAGCAGGCTTAGTGCTCAGTTAACAGACAAAGAGCCATGCATACGGGAAGATAAAAAGAAGCTACTTCCTGCATCTTAACCTACAATAATTTTTCAGAAATTAGCCCCTATATTACTAATGATCTTCCCTGTAATTCACCAACCTTCCAGTGAGGGAAGCTGTGACGACGAGGACTTCTGGATCTCTGTGTGTGTAGGGAGAGAGGGAGGGCCTATGGGGGTGATGGAGGAAGGTGCTGCTGGGCTAATTGGTGCACTTTTTGTTTCCATACTTTTGGGGAGAGTGTGCATTAGGGCTGCAGCGGTTCCTGTGGGGGCTGCTGCTGCTTTACTAACAAGGGGAGTGGCTGCAGTTGTAGTGGGTGTAGCTGAGAGCCCTATGTGCTCAGCATCCATGTTGGGGGATGCTGCTGCTACGAATGTTGGAAAGTGAGTAACTCTGGCAGGTAAGGGTGATGGGTCGGTAAACAAAGAATAAGTGGGTGGAAGGTCTGGAAGGCTCATGGAAGGGATGAGGATTTCTGTTGGGCTGGACTTTTTCATGGCATTAGCTGCAGGGGATGGTATGTTGTTGATGGGGGTGGAGGTCTGTGAATCAGGAGTGGAGCCGGGAGGTGTCTGAAGGAATGAATCTAGGAAAGAGAAAGACTGGGAGACAGGGCTCAGATTGTCTCCCATCACCAACGCTAAACTAACACTCGCATCCCCATCTATACCCATCTTGCCGGCTGTACTGGCTGTAGGTTCAGGTTTGCTAGTTGAAATTTTCTCTGCATTTGCTTTTTGACAAACTTCAGCAGTTGTTGGGAAACTGTCGATACATATTGGCTCATAGAAACTTGGAGAAGAACCTGTTACAAGGCTAGCAAGGTTGGTGAAACTTGTGGGTATTTCTGCAGGGAACGAGGGCAAAATAGGGCCAGGATTAGTTTTTGGAGCTTTAGAGTCTTGTTTAGGTGTTCCCCACTCCTCTGGAAGTCTTGCCCGTGTCTTACTCTTCTTGCTTTTCACTCTACCCCCTCCTCCACTCTCTCTGATCTCCCACTCCCAATTCTCCTCCTCGTCCTCATCCTCCTCTGACTCCCGTCTGCCCTTATCCAGCATCCCATGCTTGTATGACTGTCTGTCGTTATTCTCCTGGCTATCCAAGATGTCGTAGACATCATCATGGCCTCTCCTCTTCTTCCGTCCCTGCTGTTGCTTGCTAGCGTCTTCCCCCAGCCTCATTCTCTCAGGGCTGAGAGGATCCAAGTTGGTGGAAGTGGGACTGTAGTCATCCATTGAGCCACTGGGAAAGAGGATGGGAGCTGCCGAGGGGGGGAGGGTTTTGTAAGAGGAGGAACCAATCACATACTGTGTCAGAGAATCACCTGTTGAAAATTAGATTGTGGTTACCATTGGGGTTTTCATTACTTCCTGTTTACTGTTTCATGGTAGTAACTGTGTGAAAGAATTGGTTTCATAAAATGTCTATGGTCCATATCAGCTGAAGTGATATTTTGAAGAGAAAGTTGTTGATTAACCAATTGCTGTTGGCGGATTTTTGGTTTATGATGCAGTGATTGTTGTGGGGATAAGCTACTGCTGAATTACCTGTTCTTTTTCAGCGTCAGCCAAAACTTTGAATAGCACCTTTGATGGCTTTCCATATAGTCTGACTGTACGTTAAAAAGGTTAGAGGTGGGAGAACATTTGAAAATGGTTAATCAGCTACAATATTACATCAAACAAGAATGGGAAATCATTTCCTGGTTCAAAATTAAAGCAACTGGTTTCCTCAGCTCCCAAACATTTACAGAGCATTTTTAAAAGACGATCTAATGCAAAAGAGTGATAAACATGACCCTCTCCCAACTTCACTAAAATGTGCTTTTCCCATCAAATTCAAAATCAGGTTACATTTGTCAAGCAGAAATCAGTTTCAACATGTAGTATGTTGTCTTTGTGCTATTTTATTTTTAAATATGGGGTTTCAATGTTTTGCAAATCATCACATTCTATTCCATTTACATTTTACACAGTGTGCCACCATTTTTGAAGATATTGGTAGATTTAGAGAAGAAAGAATGTTTCCGTTGCAAGTCAGAAATGTTAATGTCTGTGCACTGCTAAACTCATGGAATACTATTTTTAAGAGAGTTTGTCATGTAGATGACAAGTAATTGAGCAACTCTAGGAACTGGGCCTTTTTCGCTGTTTTCCTTACAAAGATAAGTGAGCCCTAATGAGATGGGTGTCAGGGATAACCCTGAGCTGGTACTATGAGTACAGCCCATGAGTGACTAAAATAGGGACTTACAACAGCTACTTCTGTAATTACCTGTTAGGTATTTCGCTAGGTCTGAACAAACCAAGTGCTCCGCTATAATAATTGTGTAGAAGAGTTGCGTCCCACAGAGAAATGTCTGAGGGGTCTGTTTAAAATTGCCAGTTGCAAATTTTGTTCATATAATAAAAGTCATTGATTTTAATGCTCTTCCACTGCACTGAGTAGACCCTTTATGTTTTAATATCAAAATTAAATCATACAGGTAACAGAGCCCTTGCACTCAGGGCTCCGAATTGTTTGAATGACCTGAGGAGATCAAGGGTGCAAAGTCTTGTCTTTTAAAATACTTGTAAAAGAACCCACTCATAAAAAAAAATGCAGAATGTGATGATTTGCAAAACATTAAAACTTAGTGTCTAACTGACAATAGCACAAAGACGTTGTTGTTGACGATGTTAGAATGGCAATGACAGAGTTTAAATGTTTAAACTCTGAAATTTTTTGGTTTTTGAAAATTATATCTACATTTAGACTTTGATGCCAGTAACACATGGATAAAGTTGTGACAGGGTCACGTGTATCACTTTTTTGCATTACCTCTTCTTTAAACAACACTCTATTAGCATTTGGGAAGTGAAAAGACTAATTGATGTCATTTGAAAAAAAATTTTTTAAAAATTCCATTTTTGCTTGCAAATCAAGCACACAATTTTTGAAGAATAATGCATTTTCTCAGTTTCAAGATTTGATGTGTTGTCTCTGTAATATTTTTAATTAAATATGGGGTTTCAGTGTTGTTCAAAAGATCACAAATTTCTTCATATTTTAAACAGTGTCCCAATGTTTTTGGGAAAAGGGGTTGTAAGATAGATGCTGTATTTCTGGAACATATTTGTTTTTGATAAAGGTCTTATTACAGTATCTGCAACCAGCCACATTTTTATTTTTAATTTCGAAAGAAAAAATACTTACTGTAACTGGAGGTCTACAGTATGTACACATCTTTTATCTTTAGAAGCAGTCTAATACAATTTTAAAATTCACACTTTTGATCATTATCACCATCATCATACCTGGGGTGAACAGCTACTCTTGTGTGGGGAGCAAGCACACACAGCAAACTAAAACACAAGCACCAACCTACACGAACAAAAATAAATGCATGCTTGTCATA
>KV751329.1:3559497-3573571 GCA_001698575.1 Mola mola | reverse complement strand
CAGCTTGACGGCCCCTTTCACCTCTGGTGTCCACAAGCGGGTCCTGGGGTTACCACCACGACTAGCACCAGCGACCTTGCTACCACAGCTTCGAGCAGCCGCCTCGACAATGGCAGCGGAAGGCCCACTCAGATTCCATGCTCCCCACTACCTCTGGGATGTGGTTGAAGATCCTCCGGAGGTATGAGTTGAAGACCATTTTCACAGGGTCTTCAGCCAGACGTTCCCAGCAGACTCTCACTATTCGCTTGGGCCTGCCTGGTCTGTACGACTTCCTCCCCCGCCATCTGATCCAATTCACCACCAGGTGGTGATCAGTTGACAGCTCTGCTTCTCTCTCCATCTCTCTACCCTAGTGTCCAGCACATACGGTCGCAGATCAGATGATACAACTATAAAGTCAATTATTAACTGTCGACCTAGGGTGTCCTGCCAAGTGCAGTTATGGACACTCTTATGGCTGGACATGGTGTTAGTTATGGACAAACTGTGACTAGCACAGAAATCCAATAACTGAACACCACTCGGGTTCAGATCGGGCAGTCCGTTCCTCCCAGTCACACCCTTCCAGGTCTCGCTGTCATTGCCCACATGAGCGTTGAAGTCTCCTAGTAGGACGATGGAGTCCCCAGTAGGAGCACTCTCCAGCACCTTTCCAAGGACTCCAAAAAGGGTGGGTACTCTGAACTGCTATTTGGCGCATAGGCGTAAACCAGAGTCAGGAGCCATTCCCCAACCCGAAGGCACAGGGAAGCAACCCTTTCGTCCACCGGAGTAAAGTCCAACACATTGGCTGAGATGCGGGGAGCTATTAATAAGCCCACACCTGCTCTCCGCCTCTCACCTGGGACAACTCCAGCATAGAAAAAAATCCAACCCTTCTAAAGAAGACTGGTTCCAGAACCCGAACTGTACGTTGAAGTTAGGTCGACTATATCTAGCCGGTATCTCTCAAGCCCTCACACAAGCTCAGGTTCCTTCCCCACCAGAGAGGTAACATTCCATGTTCCAAAAGCCAGCTTCAGCAACCTGGGATCGAACCGCCAAGGCCCGTGCCTTTGACTGCCACCTGATCCACATAGCATCGGACCTCTATGGCTCCTCCTGTGGGTGGTGGGCCCACATGAGGACGGACCCATGTCTCCTTTTCAGGCTGAGCCCGACCGGACCCCATGGACAAAGGCCCGGCCACCAGGTGCTCGCCTACAGACCCCTTCCCCAGGCCTGGCTCCAGGGCGGGGTCCCGGTATCCCTCCGGGCAGGGTACACAAGTCCTTGTTTGTCACCGTCAAAGAAGTCTTTTGAACCGCGCTTTGTCTGGCCCCTCACCTAAGACCAATTTGCCTTGGGTGACCCTACCAGGGGTAAACAGCCCCCGACAACATAGCTCCTAGGATCATTAGGGCACCCAAACCCCTCCACCACGGTAAGGTGGCGGTTCCTGGAGGGGGTTGTTGTCCTTATCAATCATTTTACAGTATATTGTTAAACTAAAATCAATTCAACTGAAAGGAATTGCTACAATCAAAAGATTTGTGATTGGTGCACTCACTTAACACTGAGCACAACTTTTGGTTCACCTTTGATATAATACTGTAGTTTAAGTGGATAGTAATGTTGTTACACAGAAGCATTATTATGTAACTGGTGGTAAGACCTCACCAACAGAAAGGGAGAGATGATGATGATGTTGATGAGGAGATGTTGAGTAAGACAGCTGTTGCACTCAGAGGGATTAAAAACTGCACCCACAATCCCTTGCTCCAGCATTCACCACCTCTCCCTCTCTGAACCCAACTGTCTGCTACATAATCATCTCATCCTCCAGCACACTGACATCTGTCACGCAAGCGTGTAACATACACACACAGATTTCATATTGGCAGAAAATCACACACATCTGTATCATCAAAATAAACTTTTGCATGTGTGTATGAGTTTGTGTGAGTAAACATGAACCCCAATTTAAACAAATCCCTATCTGCCTCGTGTCTCTCCTCAGTACTATATGGATCAGGATTATCAGCATGTTTGTGTGTCCAAAATTGACTGAATCATTTCCTTGTTTGTTTTAGTTTTTTAAGCAGTTATAGCAGTTTACATTAACTGCTCTAACTTCTTTTTCTTTCTCCATTTCACTGAGTATTCTTTTTCTTTCCATTTTTCTCTCAGATTTTCATCGAGAGTTTCAACATTATATCTGTTGGGCCCCACAACTGAGTGATCCTCCCAGCCCCCAACTATTTACTATATTTTACACCTTGGTGCTAAATACCAAACATCTGGAAAGGACAGGCATTCATTGGAGATCCTCTCTTGTCTCTCTGATCTGATGTCAATCCATCTATCCCTTACACACACACGCACACGCACACGCACACACACACACACACACACACACACACACATACAAATACACACACACCCTTGTATATAAATGTATATAATATTTTACACCCTAGATTAGGCATTGTGTGTTTCTTTTCCTTTATTGTTGATTATTGAATAAATACTTTTGGGTAAATATGCTTTGTGTTTAATATTGCACAAGCGTGAATTTTGCCAACCTCTACACTGTCAAGAACTCCAACTAGCTGCTGATGAGGGAATGTTGGTTGTAATTATTTAGTTAATTCATTCATTCATTCATTTTCTACCACTTAATTATTAAGCATAATTCCAAATTCAAAGTTTGGTAGATTTCACAAGACTGATTTCTTTTAATTGGCTATCTTCTCCCTTCTTTAAGGGTAGTGCCCCAAGGTAATCTAATGTAAATTAAATCTTACTATTCTAATAATCATTATTTATTTATGATAATTACCGATTCATTTTTGTAGCCAAATTCAACCACTTCGTTGTTGTCTTGTATTAACATAAACGGTGGTCTGTGTGAACAGCCACACTGTCAACGTACTTGAGCCCCAACATATCTGTATTGATTCCTTGTGTTTTACAACTTAGCTGTTGTTTTTGACTTACCTTTTGTATGCTGATTATTTGGCCAATTTCTGTACTAAAACCATTATAACTGCATTCGACTCTGTCTCTGCTCTTTGAGTCTATCATCATATTTTGTGCCTTGATACCAGTATGGTTTGCAGTCAGGGAAACAAACTTAGGTCAGTTTGTACTACTTGTCAAATGCTGGTTTGTAATTAATATTAATTTCACAATAAACAAAACTATGACTATGTTTCTGAGCACCAGTTGCTACATACAGTATCTTGGTCTTTTGTTCCCTTGCCCTTTTTTTACAGAGTCCTTTATAAACAAAATGTTAAAAATAACTTATATACAGTATATATTGTTTAGTACATAGTAGCCACTAAATAAATAAATGCTGTTAATAAATAAACAAACAAATTTCTGAAACATAGGTTCTTCATAAATGTTCATCTCTGCATAAGACCTATATAATAAGCACAAATTTGTTCATAATTAGCATGAGAATTAATTGTTTAATTATGGCTAACAGTTACGGCTAAAAATGTGTTGAATAGGTCTGCCCAGCAACTTAAAGTTCAATCTTGAGTGAAATGAATGTCTAGATCAAATCTTAAGACATTCCATCAAGGTGTTCGTGAAATATTTTGTTCACAAGAATGTGATGGACACTATTTATTTATCATACTATCATATTACTATTATGATTATATTATTATCTATTTATCATAAACGACAAAAAAAAGTAACACATCCTCATATGAAAACTGTAACCATCAAATGTTGCAATTATTTTATCTACAATTCTTTACTATTCTTTACCTGTTATTATTTTAATAAATTAACTAATTCTTTTATCTCTAAATTTCAGACTGATGCAGACACAGATCCATTTTCTTTATAGTAAGAAATTCTCACTATGTCCCAATTTCGAGGGTGAACTACAAATGTGGCAAAACACCTTCACCAGATGTACAATGTAACAATACATGAGTGCACCGTGTTTGGCATGTTGCATCGGCTTCGACTTAGCTAAAAGCTAGTACTTCCTCGTCGCATTTAAGCTTTCATGAAAGAGAGAAGACTAAATTGTTAGTAGTGGACGAAAAGACATTCAGAATGATGATATTCTCCTGTGAGAGATGATTGCAGACTGAATGTCAGTGTCCATGTTTTCCTGCTTCCTGGAGAAGTTGGAGATTCATTAATTGACAACGTGGTTTCTTCAATGACATTTAAAACACTCCTGGACGGCTAACTAGCTGCTAACTTCTTGTTCACTCTGTCTCGCTCACGTTGTTTCACCACACGTGCTATCAGCCTGTTGTTGACTGTATTATTGCATTAGTGAACAAAGAAAGAGCATATTATAACATTCACAGCAAAAAAAACCCCAAACTGTATCTGTAATTTTATAGGCTCCTTAAACTGTATTAAAGCAGTTGTGAATGTGAATATGATTAAATATGAGTTCACTTGTGAAAAGCGTTCTATAATAAGTTATTTGTTTGTTTTTTTCTGTGAAATAAGCATCTGACAATTTTTGACCCCGACCCCAAAGAATCAAAATCATTTAGAAACCGAAATCGAAAAGCAGAATCAGAATTAGAATTGTAATAGCTAATATCTAAACCATACCAACCACAAATGTCTGAGCTTCTCACCCTATCTCAAAGACTGAGCCCAGCAACCCTCTCCACGAAACTAATTTCAGTTTCTTGTATTTGTTAACTTGTTCTTTCAGTCACTACTGAAAGACCATTGATGAGGGTTGGAACATAGATGGAACAGTAAATTGAGAGCTTCACCTTCCGGCTCAATTCTTCCCCGACCCAGAGAGGGCTAGCCACCTTTTTCAGCTGAGAACCATGGCCCCATATTCAGAGATCGAAAGATGGAATGGCTCATAACATCTACTTCATACTACTGGAGCACCCCCAACAAGACACTTTGAGGGATACCATCTCCAGATCCACAAAACACACGTGGACCGGTTGGGCATGTATTTTAATAAATAATACACCAAGTGTTATATTGTACTGAAAATAGCTTTTTTTTAATCACATATCAAGTACTGTGGTGACTGATATTAACATCTATTTTCAAAATCTGATCACACTGAACAACTGTGCTGGTTGTCTGAACAGATGTTGAAAAGGTGCACACATGATTAGTCATGGCAAGAGAATGCAGTACTACAGAAAAGCAACTTTTTCATCAAATAATACATTACAAAACTGATGCCATAAAAAAAATGCTTTGCCTAATCTCAGGTGCCGTTTTGAGTGATGAAACAGGCAGCTGATGTCTACAAAACACATCAATAATGTATTAAACAATGGCAAATGGACTTACATTTATCGCCTTTCAAGTCTATTTGACCTCCAGGGTTTAGTGCTTGCCAAAAGACACTTCGGGATGTTGACAGGAGGGGTTAGGTATAAAACCACCTATAGTTGGCCAGAGGACCAGAGGACCGGCTCTACGCACTGAACTACGGCCAAGGCAAACACAAAACATCAGGAAGTATCAACTATGTTGTTTACGATTCACTGTGTTAATGATAAAATTTTGCTATTCTTGCTAATTGTGCTTGTCACCATGATTTTATAATTAACTGACAAATATTTACAAAATGTCACTCTAATACAGTACTTTAATTGTAAAATGAAAGGAAATTCCACCAAAAGGGGTTAGGGTCTGCAGTTTCCGTCTTGTCTTATTTTGAGTTTTGTGATTCAGCAGATGACCTTGTCAAAAGCTTAAATTGGTCATCCTAAACTGCAGGAACTAACTTATGCATTCCTGTGCAAAGAGAAAGCAATGTATTTCTGAGTCAAGAAAACAACAAATGGTGTTGCACTGCTAAAAGCCCATTACTGTATTTCAAATAGTCAATGACTAAGTTAGCATGCACACAATGTTTTGGTTATTGACTGGGGTATCAAAATAATATGTAAAAACGTTTCCCCTGCAGCATTACTCAATAAAGCCCTTATTCCGGTAATAAGAAACCCTGAAAAGATAGGGTTATGACTGTAATGACTGGAATATTTAGACATGTATACACCTTACCTTTGTATCACACTGGGGCATGCTCTTGTGTGCATGTGCACACAAGGAAGGTAAGGAAGGTAAATGGTCATCATTCCTTAGAAAAACATGGTGCATTTTTTTGGAAATATGAGGAGACTTAAGTTCTCATGTGATGTATGACAGAGATGGACATAGTGAGACACCTTAATGGAAGGAAACATAGAAATATTGAGGATTTGAAGATGTATCAGATACATTTTTAGATGCTAGCTTTATTAGGATGGTTAAACAGGTGAGGCAGCATTGGAAAACTCTAAAAGCCTCCTAATATAAAGCCAAGAAACAGAATCACACCAGCAGTTCTCCCCCTTAAAACTTTGAGTATGTTTTAACAATGGAGACCACTGGCAAACACCAATGGAAGCAGTGTAGATGTTGGTTTTGTTGATGAAGATGCCTCATGCTCTTTTAATAGCATGAAATGTCAACCTGTGGTGCACTTGATGGTAATAATATCCTGGGGATATCTTTATCCTGTCATTTTAGTTGGTTAAGACATCTATGAGGAGGTTACTGATTCCACTCTTGAAAGAAAAAGTTTCAATTCTTATCCCAAATCTCTCCATTTTCTGATGTCTGATGTTTCCCATTCAGAGGCAGGTCCAATAGTGTCTCAACTGTTTTTTTTCTGACTTTTCCACTCTAATGTAATAACAAAATTGAAAGGAAGAACATAATACATATTGTTAGTGTAAACATAAAGGCCCATTAATCAGGCAATATCACACAAAAAAACCTAAAACCAGCTTTGTAATACAGTATTAACAGCACAAGTGTTCCAAGCTCATTTAAACTTGAAAAGGAAATTACTAAGAAGAGATGGACAAAAGATGGAGACATGGTAACAGTCATAATGTATTAAATGAAAGCACCAAATCAATCACTAGGATGAAGTCAGAAATGATGGCCACAGCGCTGCTAATGACACAAAAAAGCTGTGGAAATTAAGACTAACACTAAGGAATGGCCTCTTTGGAGCAAAGAGAAACTGGAGAAAAACAAGATAACAATGACAAGAGGATGGCGCAATTGGAAAAATCACTGACCTTTCTAGTTCAACCGGAGTGACGACTTGGGACCAAGATCAAGGTATTAAAAAATATAGACAGTTGGCATACTGGACTTCGATTCAGCAAGCATGAAAACAGACTACATACAAGGAGAACACCTTTTACTTTAGACTACACAAGGGAGATACAGAAGGGTAAGCAGGTATCGAACTTAATATAGAAAGTCAAGGAGCTGAACATGAGGGCACAGTCCCCGTTTGCAATATAGATTAAAGCATTTCTGGAATCATTGATTAAGACATTCACTGTTAATTAAGGCTATGCTCATGTTGCAAGAAATGTGAATAAAAGTTGACGACAATCTGATGAAGCAGCCTGAGGCAGAGTGGAGTGGAGAGAGTGATACAACATTATAATGAAATTTAGAGCCATTTTGGCAATTCATGCTAATTTTCACAATATATTCTGTGTCACACATAACACTTTGGTTTATTAATGTTTCCCTGCAGCTATAAATTCAGTGCAGCTTTTTTTTTTTATTGTCCATGAAAGGGAGGGTTTACACACAGGTGAAATGACTCTTTCAACACACAACAGAGAGGAGGGGGGAGAATCTAAAAATGTCGAAAAACAAACACTGTCTAGAAGATATCACAGAGGAGGAGAATAATTGAATATTGGACTTGGGGATTTTCTTTGGCTCATGAGTGACAATGAAAAGTTAGTCCACTTCCATCCAGTAATAACCACCCAGCAGTAAATCATTTGTATTTAGGCAGCTGTTTGCTTCTCTCTCCCCCGTGTCTCTTCATACAATTTACAGGACATCAGATTAATCCATAAGCTCAGTTGAAAGGCTGTTTCCTGTATGATTTGCCCGTCATTATTGTAATTGTTTCCAAAAATGGGTGAAAAGTCAGAGTGCGTGCTGATCCTTATAGACCTGCTGCTATTGAAGTATCAGTAGACGAAAAATAGAATATATAATATATGTGTGTGTGGGTGCGTGTGCTACTAAGTTTTTTTTTCTTTTGTTTTGTTCTTTAAATAACATTTGACTGGGAAGGCCTGACATTTCAGTGCCAACGATTCCAGTATGTATTATGACCTAAACTTAAAACCACTGAAAAACTGTGTATACATGCTATTAACTGACATATTGGCCATAGCACCACGGTAAAATGTCCATAAGTAATGACTTTCCTTTTCATTTTTGTGGGAACATTTACAGCCCCACAGGGATGTAATGATTAATGATTCACTCAACTCATAATGCGATTTACGATACTGGTTTCAAGATTAAATTTTTTTTTATTTACACTTAAGACAAGTTTCAATTGAAAAAATGTTCTTTTATTATTTCTCACATAAAAAAGTTTTGTTCTTTTGTTTTTTTTTGTTTTGTATTTTTTTCCTCAAAAACAATTTAAAAATCCCTTTACACACTTCAGGTAAGTAGGTTGCAAACTTTTCAAACTGCAAAACAATTCACATTTTGTTTTCTTTGGAAATAAGAAAATGAAACTATCTTCTGTCTTAAAACTGTGGTTTCTAACTTCTGTGAATCTTGCGTGAGACTCTTAAGACTCTTTTTGCATATTCATGCATTGTAATAGGGTATTGAATATCACTTTTCAATAGTGCCCATGTCTTCAAGGACAACACAGTTTACAATGTGCAGACTTTAAAGAGTTTTCCATTCCGCTCCTCAATGGGAAATGACCACAAACACGTCTGATTCCCAATGACAGCAACTTGCCTGCAAAATCCACTTACAAATAAATAGTAATGTTGCTCTACATATCCTGTATGTGGAAGGACCAAATAGCTAGGATGTTAAAGATGTCCTCAACTTATGTGATTTCTATATTATGAAGACCGTCTATTAAAAGTGAAAAGTCTAGTACAACTTTTAAGGGGAAAAAATAGGATCTGTCAGGGTCCGCTAGTATCAAGTGTCTGTCTGAGCGGACCCAAGAACAGCACAAATCTAGACCGCCACAGTTCAGAACTTCATTTACAATTTTCAGGAGTCCAAACAGACGACAATCAGGAAGCCTGGTCGGCGAGCACAGTCTAAGTCCAGAATGGGGCATGAGTCTCCGGAGAGGAAATCCAGGCAGACAGCAGGCAGACAGGGAGCGGGCAGATGCAAAGTTCAAAGACAGAAGGCAGGTCAGGTTACCGGGGCAGAGACAAAGAAACGAGGTCAGGGGCAGAAGGCAGGTCAGGTACCAAGAGATCCGTCCAGAACAGAGTGCTGGAGAGTAGTGCATGACGCAACGACAATCTGGCAGAGAGTGAGTGTGGAGGAGCTGGTTAAGAGCTGGGGGCACTGGAAGGGGGAAAGTCCAGTAGAGGAGGAAGTGAGGGTGTTATGAGCATATTCTGCCTACAGGATCTGTTCAGACCAGAAAGCAGGGTTGTAGGCTGTCAAACAGCGAAGGGTAGTTTCCAGGTCCTGGTTTTTTCTCTCCGACTGCCCGTTGGACTGGGGATGAAAACCGGAGGACAGGCTGACTGAAGCTCCCAGTAGGCTACAGAACTCCTTCCAAAATATGTTGGTGGGCAGACCATGGAGCCAGAACACATTTTGCAGGACCAGTTTGGCTGTTTCTTCGGCTGATGGAAGTTTGGGAAGGGGGATGAAGTGCGCCATCTTTCTGAACCGGACTACCACCGTGAGGATGGCAGTGTGACCCTTGGAGGGGGGAAGACCGGTAATAAAGTCCAGGGAAATGTGGGACCATGGTTGAAGAGGAACAGGTAAGGAGTGTAAAAGGCCAGCTGGAGTATGACGAGGGGTCTTGTTCTGGTTGCAAACCAGACATGAATTGACGTACCCATGGACGTCCTCCTCCATATATGGCCACCAGAAGCGTTGCTTCAAGACACTGCAGGTCCGCTGAATGCCAGGGTGACAGGAGAGCCGAGAAGCATGCCCCCACTGGAGTACGTCAGAGCGAAGGGGAGCAGGGACAAACAGGCAGGAAGGAACTAGGGCCAGGCTTGTTTTCAATGGCCGCCTGTACTCTCTCCTCGATCTCCTAGGTGACGGAAGCAATGAAGCAGGAGGCTAGGATGATGGTGGAGGGTTCAGATTTTTCGTCAGGACTCTCCTGAAACTGACGGGAAAGAGCATCGGGCTTGGCATTGCGGGTACAGGGTCGGTAGGACAGGGTGAAATTAAACCTGTCAAAGAACAGCGACCAGTGGGCTTGTCTGGACTTCAGTCTTTTGGCTGAGCGAATGTACTCCAGATTACAATGATCAGTCCATAACAGGCAAGGCACCTTGGCACCCTCCAGCCAGTGGCACCACTCCTCCAGGGCCAATTTCACTGCCAGAAGCTCTTTGCTGCCAATGTCGTAATTTCTCTCTGCTGGGGTGAGGCGACGAGAAAAGAGGACGCAGGGATGGAGCTTCTAGTCGATGTCTGCGTGTTGGGACAGGACAGCCCCTACCCCCACGCTGGATGCATCAACTTTTACGACGAACTGGCGGTCTGAATCGGGGACCTGGAGGGTCCCTGGAGCAGTTCAAAGGCAGTGGAATGAAGTGGGAGGGGGTAGCAATTCTTCAGAGCGATATTGTTAAGTGCCCAATAGTCTATGCCAGGGCGTAGGGTCTTGTCTTTTCCACAAAGAAGGCCCCCGCAACTGCAGGTGAAGAGGAGGGAAGGATGATCCCCGCCGCCAAGGAGTCTTGGATGTATTGGTCCATCGCCTCTCTTTCAGGAACAGAGAGAGATTATAGGCGTCCCTTGGGAGGGGACGTGCCAGGGAGCAAGTCAATAGCACAGTCGTAAGGGCGGTGTGTCAGCAGGGAGGAGGCTTTGGTCTTGCTAAAGACTTCCTTCAGGTCGTGATAAACGGCTGGAACCTCGGTGAAGTCTGGAGCAGGAACAGGGGCCGGGTTGCCGATGAAGACGGTGAGCTGAGGCAGGTCTCCTGGCAGGTTGGGCTCCACTCTCTTATGGAGCAGGTGGTCCGGTCGATATCTGGGTTGTGCAGGCGAAGTCAGGGGAATCCCAGAATGACCGGCTGGTTAGGTGTGGGCAGGAGCAAAAACTGGATGTATTCACCATGGCCTCCTGGTAAGAGCATGCGCACATGGCTGGTTTTATTATTCACTTGCCCCATGACGTACCCATCCAAGGCTCTGGATGGAGAGGGTGATGGCAATGGCTCCAGCTGCAGTCCCAGCTGGAGAGCACCCTGGAATCAATGATGATGGAGACGGGATGGGAACCAGAAGGCAACAGAAACTCAGCAATGACGATAGGTCTGTCCATGGAGGCAGAGTTAGTGGTCGAGCTCACCAGTATGCCTCCTTCTACTGATGAGCTTTGGCTTTTACCAGGCACCGGCTGACAAAATGACTGGGCTGACCATAGTACATGCAGAGATTTAACTGCTGTCTCCTCTTCCTCTCCTCCGGTGAGAGGCCCTCACTGGAAGGAGCGGCTGCAGCTAAGGGTACCGGTACTGACGTCACTGAGGGCTGGGAGCGAGGAGGGCTGCGAGGATGAAGGGGGCAGAGTAATTCCGAACGACGCTCCCATCGACGTGCCTGGATGCGCATATGGACGCGTGTAACGAGTGCAAAGAGGTCCTCCATCGAGGACGGCAGTTCATAAGCCACGAGCTCGTCTTTTATGTATCCAGCCAACCGCCGTATGAAGACGTCACGGAGGGCGGCCGTGTTCCAGTCACATAGGGGAACTCTGGTTCGAAAGTCAGTGGTGTAATCTGTGACTGACCGGCTCCCCTGAACCAAATCCAACAGCTCTCGTCCAGCGTCAGCTCCCAGAGGCCCGGTACCAAACACTTTCCTGAGTTCATCAGAAAACACACAGAAAGAGTGGCAGGCAGGTGTCCCTCTCATCCATTCACCTGTTCCCCACAAGCGCGGCCGCCCCGTGAGGTGATTGACTGTGTATGCCACCTTAGCCACCTCTGAAGAGAAGGTGAGCGGTTGCAGGGAGAAGATGATGGTACAGTTGCAGAGGAAGGCGTTACAGGTTGCCGGGTCGCCATCATAACGCTCTTAACGTGGCTCTTAACGATCGTTAAGATCGCGGACTTGGGAGACAAGAGGCGAAGCTGCAGCGCCGACAGAGGAGGAGACAGCCGCTCCCGGCGAAGCTCCCGCACCGGCTGGTGAAGCAGCAGTGTCCGCCGATGAAGCCGCAGAAACCTACACGGGGGGAACAGCCACCTCCAAGGCTTGGAACCGGGCTTGCATTTTCGCCATGTCGCACTGGACCTCCGCCATGACTTGTAGGCTCTCAGCCGTGACCACGACAGAGTTGGCAACCAGCTGACTGAGTATCTCCTCCATTCTACAGATCCGGTCGTTGATCTGTGCTGGGTCCATTTCTGGCCAGATTATAATGTAACAGGTGTGAGAGCGGACCCAAGAACAGCACAAATCTAGACCGACACAGTTCAGAACTTTATTTACAATGTTCAGGAGTTCAAACAGATGACAATCAGGAAGCCTGGTCGGCGAGCACAGTCTAAGTTCAGAATGGGGCAGGAGTCTCCGGAGAGGAAGTCCAGGCAGACAGCAGGCAGCCAGGGAGCGGGCAGATGCTACATTCAAAGACAGAAGGCAGGTCGGGTTACCGGGGCAGAGACGAGGAGACGAAGTCAGGGGCAGAAGGCAGGTCAGGTACCAGGAGATCCATCCGGAACAGAGTGCTGGAGAGCCGACTGGGGGGAACAGGTGAGTCTAATGATCTTGATTAGGGCAGGCAGGTAGAGTGGGTTGGTAGAGGGGAAAACCAGGAGTGGACTATGACAGTTAGGGTCATTCAGTGATTCCCATCTTATTTTGAAATTCCGTTGTGTCTATTCCACATGTCCTGTCTAGTCTTGTCCCTCAGGTGTGTGGGATCACTTCTTCTCCCTAATGTGTCCCAACTGTGTCTAATTGTCAACCTTTCGCTCGTTTATTTAACCACCGTGTTCCCGTCCTCCTGTGCCAGATTGTCTTGTCTTCTGAGTGAGCAGTCCAGCGCATCTTCCATGTGAGTTCCTTGTGTTTGATCATTTTTCCGTGTCCCGTTTACTGAGTTTGCCTAATCCTTGACTGTACCTTCGCTGCCTAGTTTTGATGTCCCGGTTCAGACCTTTTTAAGTAAAACAACGATTGATTCAGAAAGCCCCCTGTGTGACTCTGCATTATTGGATCCCCTGTACTCGAACCTGATAGGACCAACGCTCAAGGATCAATATCAATTCTGTATAGTTGCACTAGACTGTATTTCCTAAAGAATTAGGCAGAGGATGAAGCAGAGGATGAATGACTAGTAATTAGGATATGACAATCTTAATAGCTGAGATGTGTCTGGGAATCCATTAGTAAGCTCAGAAGTGAGAGATGAGAAACTTCTAATCATGTCAATAGAATCTGTTCAAATCACAACTGCAGGCATGTTGAAAGACTTCTCTCCTCTCACTTAGGTCATGTTCAAAATAGAACCTATGACAACAAGTGAACATTGACATCAGAAAAGAATCCTAAACAAGAAAAATTTGGCATCCATTGGACTGCACCCTGCACATCAGTAGAAACACTTGTCACTAGAGATGTTCCAATAGCAATTTTTTTAGTCCTGATAGCGATTCCTATACCTGGGCTTTGGATATCACTTGATACTGAGTATTGAATCCATACAAGTGTGCTTTTATATATATTTTTATATATCGTCCATGGCTTTTTTCACATTGTCTGCAATTTTGCCCGAAACAACGTCAACGCTGGACTTGGGAATGTTCCAGTTTATCAGCATTTCCTCAATTGTTTCGGCTAATGATGAGGCAGCGCGCGACCCATTAAACTGATGTGAAGGGTAAAACGTGAAACGTGTTCCCTTACTGTCTTGTAAAATTTTGTGATAACAGTTTCGGAGATGTGTCTGCCTGGCAAACTGTAGCGTGGCTCTAAATGCTCAATTAAGCAGCGAAATCCCAAAATCCCAAGTTTTCAATGACTGTGAATTGTGAATTTTATCT
>KV751329.1:3546756-3559433 GCA_001698575.1 Mola mola | reverse complement strand
TCTTGCACCAGTAATGTCATCATTCAAGTGATGCATTTTCAAATGCTTTAAAAGGCTGTGTTAAAATTGGCAACACTTATGCTACCCTGCAAAGTAGGGAAAAATTATTAAAATATGTCAAAATAACTAACATGTTGCAAATCAGCTCTTGTCTTATCAGCTACTCTACAAACATCTAGTTGTTAGTGACACTGGAAGCACAGAGCAACTTACAGTTGCACTCACCGATCCTAATACCGGCACTTCGGCTGTATCGGGAGTATTTCCGATACAGGTATCGGAATTGGAATAAATGGAGCTCTAGTGAAATTTCAGTCAGGAAGACTATTTGCATGCCCACCATATTAAATTCTGTTATCTTCCTACAGTCACTCTTCTCTCTCACGTCACTCATATCACCTCTCTATTGGGCTGTCACTTCTTGATCAGCTGTTCTCATCTGCTGATCTCATCTATCCAACAAGCTAGCGCTACTCTTGCATCGTTAGCCTATCATCTTGTTGTGGTCCTTTTTAATTTAAATATCCTTTCAGAAAATGAACTGATTGATGCCAATTTATTTGAGCCGGCTTCTACACCTGTGTCTGCACAGCACAGCGCTCAGATCGCTGTCCGTCAGGAAGATGCCATTTCAGACAGGAAAGATTAAAAGCTCAAGGCTCCAGGTCTGGATCTGTCCCAGTTTCAGTCCCTGGCTAATGTTGTGGTTTGCGAAACTCCAGTCCCATCATCTCGCAGCCTGTCATTCATCCGAAATGGCCCTCACATCAACATTGCAGTCTCTTGCAAAATTGCTGCTAATCTCCAAAGTCTGGAAAATGCCAAGGCCTCAGCTTTGTTTGCAACCCTCCAAACTGCAGCGTCTCATGCTCCGGATCCAGAACCTCAGTGCTCAACCATTTCTCAACATTCTCTGGCCTCTGCCCCCATTTAAGGAAGGCTTTTCATTTCATTGGGAGCAAATATTTGTCTTCACTTATATGCAAAAATTCTGCAGGGCACGACATTAATCTTATCGGTCTGATCCTTCCATCTCCAAATTGGTCACCGGAGAAAACGTCACTTCTGTCATTAAAACTGCCGACCCAAGACTGTCTCATGACATGTCTTTCGGGGAATTTGTAGTGGTGTTCGGCATCTGTCGCTATGTGTTCTGTTCCGTTTACTGTGAGCCTTGACAGAAACTGGACACATTTTTAGCTCTGGTAAGCGACTTCAACATAAGATATGATACTAATACGGGTAAAGAAAATATTTTTTACCAGTATCATAAAAGTTTTTTCAGCAAAGCAGCTCTTTTCATCTCTTAATCAAAGAGCCATCTGAAGTGGTTTGTATAGGGCACTGTACAATTGGTCATGCTCGTAGGAGGGTCACAAGCTATTTCATGCGCAACTTGAAGAAATATGGGTCATTCAACACTACTCTGCCCTCTGGTCCCCTTTTTTCCTCAAGAGCCCGGGACCCCTTCTAAAGAAAAAAAAACTACAATTTCTCCCAGAAAAAGAGAAAACTGACAGCCGCAGCCCCAAGGTGCTCATGTTCAACAACCAACCCATTTGTAACTATTTCAATGAAAATGTGTGCACTTACCCCAACTGCATTTTTCTTCATATCTGGAGCTACTGCAAAGACATTTATCCACAATCAGTGTGTCCTTGCAGATTTCCCTGAAGATTTCTACTCCAATGAATGTCCCAGTACTTACTTATCAGAACTGTCTTCTCATTCTGATTCAGTATTTGTTGATTATTTGCTTACTGGCCTCGCCTGCATTAGTAACCTAGGTAATTCAAAAATCTGCCCATTTAAGTTTTCTCAATTCTCAGTCTTTCGCACCAGCCCCATAGGCGTAGAAACAAGACAATACTCTGGAAAGAAAAGACTTTTTTTTGGCTTGTCCACTCCTCACTCCAGCCCATTCCTAGCATTAACAGTCTTATTCCTCCCGAGCCTTTTTCTCTGCATTATTCCACCATCGATAATGCAATTAAGCTTTAGCCAGTCAGGGCGCTTGGCTTTCCAAAGCCTATATCACAGACCCCTCCAAAATGTTCCAATTTATCCTTCATTCATCCTTTTGGTATAAAATACTTTGCTGTTGTAAATAGCCTCAATCATTTCCCAAAGTCATCCTGATTTCTTTTTTTTCATGATTTCATGATTTAACCCGATGCCTGAATTTATTTACAATTATATAAAAAATTTAATTATTTGTGTTTTAGCTTTCAAGTTCATGCTATCTCGGCTCCAGTCTGAATGCAAGTGGTATGATGCGAATTCGCCACAATTGGCATTAAGGGGTTAAAAGATTTCATGTCCGCGCTACATGAAATCTACCTCACTGCAGTAACCTGCAATGTCTGGGGAAAGGTCTGGCAACACAAGTGCATCACTGTTCAGTACCTGGTCATTCTAATGCCGTTGCTGATGCTTTACCCCATTCTAATTTCCAGGTTCTCAAGAATGTCTGTCCAGAAGCCAGCCCAACTCCAATACCTGTTCCAGCCTAAGAATCTTTTACCCTCCATTAAAGAATCATTGCTTGCATTTATCTAGACTGCTAGGCTTTACATGAATCAGTTACTAAAATCAGTTTAGGTCAATGTCGTGTGTGCATTTATTTGTCATTGTGCTGACATTTGCCACCACAAGCCTCAGTCCATTACAGGAGCATCCAGTTCAATGCAAGATTTTTTGATCCATCTTTCCCCAGTTTTTTTTTCAAATCCAGCCATTAAATTACTTCTTAAGGGCATTTCAAAAAAACTCTCCCTCTAGCAAGAATAGTAAACTTCCTATTACCGTCAAAATATTGCATGCTGCGCTTTCTGTGTTGAGAAATGGATGGACACAGAGATCTCTAATGCCTTAACAGCATTGGTAAGCTTGCATATAATTGGTGGTTGTTGTGATTTGGCTATTTTTTTTTTCCAACTGCACTCCCCACTGCAAATGACTAGCCATTCATGTAATTATGTTTGCCTTTGCTGGCTAAGTCATTCAATATACTAATATAGTGATATTCGTGGCTAATTCATTCTCAATATTTCTGCCATTGCTGGCTAAGTCAATCATAGCTTTCATGCCATTGCTGGCTAATTTATTCATTATTACAGACATTTCTTGTTAAGTCAGTCATTGCTTTAGTAAATGTGCCATTGCTGACTAATTTATTAATTGCTTTTTCATATTCAACTATTGCTGGCTAGTACATAATGGTCATATCTTATATGTTGTGTCTGTTTTTATGTCTCATCTTGGCAGCTTAGGTCTTCTTAACTTTTTACAGTCACTCTTATCTCTTAGTCTCTCATTTCACTTCTATTTTAGGCTGGGGTATCACTTCATGATCAGCATTTCTCATCAGTTGATCTCATCTATCAATTAGACCAGCGCCAAACTTGCAGCGTTTGCCTATCATCTTGTTGCAGTCCTTTTCAACATGTGTCTCTCTCCTGCCTACTTTTTTCATGCTGTTACTCTGCGCGCCCCTTCACCTCCCCATCTCCACACAGTCCTAGCAGTTCCACCAGCTCCATCATTTCCAGCCTTAGCAGAGTCATCAGTCACCACCCCAACCACCAGTGTCTAGATTCTACGGGGAATCTATAGTGCTGCCATTTAGGAAGACAGCCGTTAATAACAGTCTCTCTGTAGAGTCCAAGCGGCAAAGACTCATATTCTTAATCATTTATTATGTTCAATAAACATTTGTCTCTTCTTCATACTTGTCACTCCTGATTGACCTCTACTTGTCTCTGCCAATCAGTCTGTCAATTTCAGTGCTACAATTTTGGTGTTATTTTCTTGTCACAGACAGAGAGATGCAAAAACAATACACTCTGCGTGGCATAGACAAAAAGAAAATCAAAGGAAACACAACACAAAAGCTGTGACTCAGACTTGGCTGTCATTTTTCAGACTTCTGGAGTCTAACGTGTTAGTAAAATTCCATTATAGTTGCCCAGTCAGTTGCCATGGTGACTCAGCATCTCCTCGCTGTCTCCTTTTTGATGGGCAAAGGCTTTGACACACACACAGTGTGTCTGGTGAGCGGCATCTAAGATTACTGCTGACGCCACGCTGCGTTATCCTATCCTCACAAACATCACATGTACTGTACAAGCGCACGCACGTACACACACAAAAACACAGCGCATCAGTATATGGGAGAAAGGTACAGAGAGTCAGCTTATTTAACCAGACTGATGACTAACTGCACAGATCTAACACGTGTCTTTGTATGTGAGCGTGTTGTGTCTTCATAATAATCCCAAGAATATACTGTATGAATTAAAACAGGAACTTTGCCTGATAGATGGAAAACAGCCTTTATCAGCCAAATATTCAATTCTGGTGACTTGACATGTAATCAAAGACTTATTGCCATTTTTCACTCAGTTCACTGTGGTTGTTTTTTCCAAATTCAAATATAATTTTATGTGTATAGCCCAAAATCACAATTTACAGATTATCTCACTGGGCTTCGACAAACTGTACAGATGTGACACCCTCTGCCTTTAGACCCGAAGAATAACTTTGCGTCATTGCCTTCTGTCCTATCATAAAAAACATCAAAGCAATTTTGATTTTAGAAATCATCCAATAAAAAGTTACGATACTTTCACAAATCATTTTTTCCTGCTAGTGCAAGTGCCCACTTCTTGGCGCAGAAAAAGGTGGTTGCTGCTGTAGAATTAAGTGTTCCACCAGAAGCACCAACTGAATTGTCTCAACATTATCAAGTATCAAAATTGTCTTGTTGTTAGGTACCAAATTGAATACCTCTATATCATCCATGTCATTGAGCCAATAAGCATGCAGCATGCTTGAAGTGCCGATCTACTGGTTAAATCCATTGACTCTATATGGAATATGGGGTGCACTTAATTAGCAACGTTCAGAGAAGTTGTTGATCACATTCGTGCTGTTGTAATTTGAAAAGCTACACCTCAGAAAAAATATCTTCCACACACATGCTTGCAGCATCACAGAGATGGACCAACACTCCAATGCATTTGTTGTCAAGTGCATGTAAGAAGAGATGAGGAAAGGATTGGAGAACAGCAGAAAACAATGAGGATTCTGTTGTCACAATGCTATTCGAGAGAGAGACTGACTGCTGCCATACTGATCTAACCACCTTTGTTAATTTCAAGACTCACTCCTTGTTCTGCATTTTACTAGCTAATTTGAACAACAACCCTAACTCATTATATGAAATGCTGAATGCTATGAAATGAATGCATTATATGAAAAATGTCCTGATTCTATGTTGGAGAAAATAACAGTATCATTGAAAAAAAGTAAATTTTAGAAATAGCCTTCACTACTCACACTTTATTTTCTAAGAAATGTCTAAAAAAAGAATCTCTGAATGCTTATTTTCTTACTGTTGTCCTGTGCTACAGGTCCATCCTTTGATCCATCTGGGGACATTTTGCGCTTCTTGTCCATCACTAGACTTGTACTGTCTTAAGTGAGGTCCGATCTGAATGTCAGCCCCTGTGATCAGCAGGACACAAAGGACCTTTCAAAAAACCACATGCTCATCCCATCCTCCCTGGCTCTACTGTACCGTGTGATGTCAGGTCTGATCTGAATCTTTGACTCTTCTCTTAGCAGGGGAGAATGACCTTTGTCGTTTGCTCTTAACTTTCTGTTTGATGTGCTTGCTCCATCTCTACATACATCCAGGTCCTGCACTTATAAAGTCATTACATGTCATATTCATTTGATATTTATTGAATGAAGTGCTTCCACTAACAAAAGCTGCTTTTTATTTACAGTCTAGATGTCTAGACAAAAACCTGAAGTGAAACCAGAGCCTTCTGCTAAGACAGCTTTAGTCAACATAAAATTTTCATAGTAATAATGTTAAAAAATCAAACAATAAAATTAAAAGAAAAAAACAACAACACAGTAAATATTCTAACCAATTTTCAAGTTTGCCCATGGTGCATATTAAACGCTGAAGCCACAAGTGTATTTCGGAGGGCAAAGCAACACTGCTCTTAAAGCCCAAAAACATCAATGAAACAGAGGGAGTGGGGAACTTCCTGTTAGCATAACTCAATTGTTGAGGCAATTGATTACTAAGGGAACAATTAACACATTATTTTTCATCTAAAACAATTCCTGATGGAGACACCAAAAGTATTGTTTAGTGAGATGCAACAAACTGGTATTACTATTTTTAAACTATATTGAATGTCTGAAAATAAAATAACTTGTAGGTTGTGAAGCACGTTAAAAACGTTGTAAATAACTACATTAATAAGAACAATAAATGTGTTCTAGTTTTCCTAAATGTATGAGTAGCATGTGATCTATTCTAAACTCTCTAAGAATTTGTCTTGCAATCATATTTCGGACCCGTTTACTGTATGCAGTCATTAAACTATATGTATAACCAATCTGTAGTTATGAATAATGTAGTTGTTTTGTATAGATATTTCTGTTGTTATTATGATTTTAAAAACAAACACAATTGTTTGATAATAAATGACTTCACCCAACCACTTACAATGAGTGAAAGAAAAGTTTTTGTATCATCATTTGTTCATTCATTCACAAATTCTGCCAGGGTAAGTAAACCTCTGCACAAACTCTATATATCCTCATTATTCTATGTACAGATCTCTGTAACACAATACACAGAATCTAACGGTCCTTTTGCAAGAATGCAACTTTCATTTTACTTTCAGTGTTGATTTATGCTATAAGACATAATAATATTAGCAGGGATTTAAAGCCTGTGAACCCCACTGAGGCAATAAAAATACAGCTCACTCATAGCTTTCATAATTTTTTGGTCATCAATGATGAATACAAATTGCTATAGCACTTTAAGTCTTTCACTTTCAAGAGTAACTGATGCACCAGTATTCTCAGCACAGTGCAAGGCCAACTTTCACATACAAGACGACAATGTGTGCAAAGTGGAGACCTCGCACTGTGTCTTCATCAGCAAAGAGATTCCCATCATCCGCTCTATCCCTGGCAGCAACATTGTTTGTTGCCAGACGCACTAACATACTAAATATACATCACCACATGAGCTTAAAAATTCACTGACATCTGGATACCACATTATCATTTAGAGTACATGTTGTTCTTGAATCATTTATTTACAGTGGTATCAAAGGGTTTTAAAGTAATGGCTCCAGTAGTTAACAGCACTATTAGATCATATTTTATGATGTTTACTGAATGACTGGAAACCTACGCTTCAGCTGCCTGACTGTCATGGCTGACCTAAACCTGTATGCAACTGTGAGTGGTGATCAATTGATCATCAATTACCAGTGTTTTGTCACATCAAGACACTGAAGGTAGATTCTTTGGCATCAAGTAGATTTTAAGTTACATGCAAAGTAAAGCTGTCCATGTCAGATTTGACACCTTGAGCAGATGTTGTAGCACAACATTAATTCCATTAACAAAGTCCAGAATATATTTACCGTACATTCAAAGTTACCGTGATCATATAGTTTTGGAAATTAGAAACTACTAAGAGGTCTATATTTCATTAAAAGCCTGATATTTCAAATGGAGGGTCTCACTAGATTATTGTGGAATTTATGACATTGTCCATCAAAATGATACATCAGAATGCAATGCCAAAATGCCTATTTCATTTCCATGGCCTCTGTTAGTTAAACATAACAATAATACAAAAATTACAAAAAAAGTGTTGTTTTAGTCTTTTCAGTGTGTCCTGCACTTTTTACATTGTCTTTCCTTGTCCTTTTTGTTTTCAGCTGACGTTAGGCAATGAGAGAGATAACTCTGCAGAAATGGATGTAACGAAAAAGCAAAGCCTGTTGCTTCCACAACCAACACACCAAGTTCTGACAACATCATTGACATTTTATCTTCTTATCAGCCCTATCAAGCAAGCGATCGAGAGTGATGAGCAAATGCTATTTTGTTAACAGTTTCTTTTACCTAGGCTGATATGTCTTCCATTTTCCTTCATTGAGCAGTTGCAGAACATACTTACTAGTTGGCAGTATACCGACATCTTTGCAGTTTGCTCCTGTGCAACATTTTGGCCCAAAACGTACGCGACACAACAGAGAGTCTCTCCATCATTGCTGATTCTAAATGGGGTTTTTTGGTGTGTCCTGGCACCTAGATGGAGTCTGTTTCTGTGATTCTGTGGTGTCACAACAGCAGTAACACCTTTTGAATTTTAATTTTATTGTGCTCCCTAATCTTCAACCATTGAATGACATGACAACTATGAATGCTGTAATCCAAGAATAAATTCAAGTCCTGAGGTTTCCACTTTTGC
Organism: Mola mola; assembly: GCA_001698575.1. Classification (NCBI taxonomy): domain Eukaryota; kingdom Metazoa; phylum Chordata; class Actinopteri; order Tetraodontiformes; family Molidae; genus Mola; species Mola mola. Next base: position 3,551,131 of record KV751329.1, on the reverse strand, counting down.
TTATTGTCCTTATTATCTACCTTACAGTTCCTCATAATAAGTATTTCTCTATGAACAGAACTGCAGCAATTGCATTTAATTTCCTAAAGCCATAAGCTAACCAGTCATGACAGCCTCTCTGAGGAATCAAAAATGCCATGCTATTCCCGTGAAGATGTTCCCTCTGTCCAGTACATTGGGCACTTTACATCTGACTGAGTTTTCCAAGTTCATCTTAACCAATATCAATCTATCAAATTCGATTTAAATTTTCCTCAGCAGCCCTTGGTCAGCTTAAACTGTGCTTGACAGTCTCAGCAGTAAAATCGGCATGCTAACCCTTACCACCTTTCCCTTCCCCCTTCCCCAGAAGAAACAAAATATTCTATTGCTTTGTGATTTCCTCACAAGCACCAGAGATATTTATCTTCACATTACGTTTCTACTTCCTTATCATGTTGTTGTGTTCTGTAGAAGTGACATCTACTGCATGTCTGTCCGTCTTAGGAAGAAGGATCCCTCCTCTGTGGTTCTTCCTGAGGTTTCTTATATTCCATGTTTAGGGTTTTTTAAGTGTTTCCTCACCCAGTTCGAGGGTCTAAGGGCAGAGGATGTCACATCTGTACAGTTTACCAAAGCCCAGTGAGATAATGTGTAAATTGTGATTTTGGGCAATACAAATAAAATTTGATTTGATTTGACTTGATTTGATTCCTTCTGCTCAAGTTATGGATGATATGAACTGTAGTATTAATGCAACAAGAGAGAGGGGACAATTAAGCATTAAAAAACTTCCACACAGAGGAAGTCCAGTCAACACACTGATTTAATATCCATCAGGCTGCATTGCTATTCAGCCAGTATGAACATGTCTCCTCTAGCTAAACCCTGTGCTGGATGTAATCACAAACATTAAACACTGTAAACACTGGGATGACCAAAAATTAAACTAGCATCTAATTTGTATTCATTCTTATTCATTATGTTTCCCCTAGGTTTACATGTATTGTGGGGGTGGAGGGTATCAGTGAAAGATGCAGCTTTGAAAATGGCAAACAGCAGTTAGGAGTAAAGCAACACAGTCATGCAAAATTTCTACAATGATATGTTTTCATTATTAATTACCATATTTTTGCTGTTCTTTTTGGTGGAGTGTAAGGTTGTATTAGGGTGGGGTATCTACCTTTGGGTAAGAGACATCACAGTAAATCCAACCAAAAACATATTAAAAAGAGAGCAAGTACTAGTGTCTCCAAAAAAAAACAAAATTTTGAGGATTTTTTCGCTGGTGCTAGTCGTGGCGGTAACCCCAGGACCCGCTGGTGGACACCAGAGGTGAAAAGGGCCGTCAAGCTGAAGAAGGAGACTTACAGGTCATGGCTGGCCTGTGGGACTCCCGAGGCAGCAGACAGCTACAGGCCAAGCGATCTGCGGCACGGGTGGTCACTGAGACAAAAACCCGGTTGTGGGAGGAGTTTGGTGAGGCCATGGAACAAGACTTCCAGTCGGCGCCGATGAAATTCTGGCAAACTGTTTGGCGGCTCAGGAGGGGAAAGCGGAACCCCGTCCACACGGTCGTCGGGGTGGGAGGGGAGTTGCTGACCTCAACTGAGTCTATAGTTCGGCGGTGGAAGGAATACTTCAAAGATCTCAATCCCACCAACACGCATTCCAAAGAGGAGGCAGAGCCGGAGGACTTTGGGCTGGGCTCTCTCATCACTGGGGTCGAGGTCGCTGGGGCTGTCAAACATGGATGTTGTAGGGCTGTCATGGTTGACACACCTCTGCGTGGACATCGGGGACTGTGCCTTTGGAGTGGCAGACAGGTGTGGTTGTCCCCCTTTTCAAGAAGGGGGACCATAGGGTGTATTCTAACTACCGGGGGATCACACTCCTCAGCCTCCCTGGGAAGGTCTACTCCAGGGTGCTGGAGAGGAGAGTCCGGCTGCTAGTTGAACCTCGGATTCAAGAGGAGCAATGTGGTTTTCGTCCTGGCTGTGGAACACTGGACCAGCTCTATACTATCGCGAAGATACTGGAGGGGGCATGGGAGTTTGCCCAACCAGTCCACATGTGTTTTGTGGATCTGGAGAAGGCTTATGACCGTGTCCCTCAAGGTGTCCTGTGGGGGGTGCTCCGGGAGTATGGGGTAGATGGCCTTTTGTTACGGGCTATTCAATCTCTGTATTGTCGGAGTCAGAGCTATGTTCGCATTGCCGGCAGTAAGTCAGACCCGCCAAGGCTGTCCTTTGTCACCGGTTCTGTTCATAATTTTCATGGACAGAATTTCTAGGCGCAGCCAAGCGGCGGAGGGAGTCAGGTTCAGTGGCCTCCAGATTCCGTCTCTGCTATTTGCAAATGACGTGGTCCTGTTGGTCTCATCGAACAGTGACCTCCAGCTCGCACTGGGACGATTTGCAGCCGAGTGTAAAGCAGCGGGGATGAGGATCAGTACCTCTAAATCTGAGGCCATGGTTTTCAGCTGGAAAAGGGTGGATTGCCCACTGGGGGAGAGTCGCTTCCCCAAGTGGAGGAGTTCAAGTATCTCGGGGTCTTGTTGACGAGTGAGGGGAAAATGGAGCGGGAGATTGACAGACGAATTTGAGCAGCGTCAGCAGTGATGCGGACGCTGAAACGGTCTGTTGTGGTGAAGAGAGAGCTGAGCCAGAAGGCAAAGCTTTCAATTTACAGGTCAATCTACGTGTCAACTCTCAACTATGGTCATGAGCTCTGGGTAGTGACCGAAAGAATGAGATCGCGAATACAAGCGGCCGAAATGAGCTTCCTTCGCAGGGTGGCTGGGCTCAGCCTTAGAGATAGGGTGAGGAGCTCGAACATCCGGGAGAGGCTCCGAGTAGAGCCGCTGCTCCCCCGTGTTGAGAGGAGGCAGTTGAGGTGGTTCAGGCATCTGGTCAGGATGCCTCCTGGATGTCTCCCTGGGGAGGTGTTTCGGGCATGCCCATCCGGGAGGAGACCCCGGGGCAGACCAAGGACACGCTGGAGAGATTATATCTCTCGGCTGGCTTGGGAACGTCTTGGTGTCCCCCCGGAGGAGTTGGTGGAAGTGGCTGGGGAGAGGAGCGTCTGGATCTCCCTGCTCAGGCTGTTGTCCCCGCGACCCGGACCCGGATAAGCGGCAGAAAATGAAACGAAACGAAACGAAACGAAACAGTTCAAACTTTAAACTCTTTTTACCCTCCATATTCATGACATGTAAAGTGAAATATTCCTTTTTTGTTTTGATGACTATTGCTTAATAAACATATTTGAACATTTTGAGATGAGTTTTTCTTTTATTTTAAATAGTAGAATACTTGAAACGTTTTCATTAAAGTGCATTAAGTCTTGTAATGTTCACTTTCTTAAAAAAAAACAACATATTGAATATATTTTGATTTTATAAAATACCAAATCATTCTCCCATCCACCTTTCCTTCCTTGCAACCAATCTTGACCAAATCATGTACCATAAAATAAAAAAAAAAACAAAAACACACAAGTTTTGAAAACAACTGCACCTCAACAGAGAATAAAAAACCTTTTCAAGAGGATAAAAAACTGTAAACATCTAATTGGACTAGTTTTAATATTAGAACTGACTAAATAATACTTTAATATATAATCCAAGATGTGATGTGATATCTGAAATTTAGTAGCCTAGCAGTTATGTCAAAAATAAACAATGCAGTGTGCATTGTTTAGGGGATATTTTGATTAGATGCAGCGTGGCAGATGAGTGAAAGAGGCCTGGACATACTGAAACAAAGGCAACAGGTAGGGAGAGCTGGACCAGCACAAAGCCTGCACAGTGTCTGAAAAATGGCTGAGCTTTTCCACTGTGCGCAAGCTACCAGTCAACACCAGATGCTGTCCCCTGACCCACAGGAAAATATCTCCTTGTTCAGACCACAAACTTTCCAAAGAGGCCAAAAATGTCCACTTAAATTCCTGTCCAACACCAAGGTATCAGTTCTACTATAAGCACATGTATTATGAACAAACACAACTGTACACATAACCAAAACCAGTCAGAGACACAAAAACAGGAGCATTGATGGAACAATGTCTACTAATCCTTACAGACACACAGGATGCAGTGTGTGTGTGGTTGTGTAGAGGAGGGTATTATTGTATAACGACAGGCTTAGTCCCTATAGAACATGACAGACTCCTCCTAAAACTGGAGTCAGTAGCATCTTTATATAACAAGGCCTTGACTGCCCCACAGCTGCACCTGACTGCCTGAGGGGAAATTCAGCAGTAAATATTACAGGTATTGAATGGCACCAAAACCACAGTTCATGGGTCACTGTAGTTCCATGAGGGAATATTGAGGATAAATGGATCTGAAATGCCACGATGGAAGAAATGAGCCTGTTTAGGAATATTTTGGGAG
>KV751329.1:3499731-3516729 GCA_001698575.1 Mola mola | reverse complement strand
TACCTATATACTTTATATATATACACATAGACATACATGTTTATATGAAATAGACATATATATCATTTATGGGAATCATTCCAATTTCCAATAGGTTTTATAATACATTTTATATACAGTATATGTAAATAAATTTTTTCACTTAATAGGTACACATATTTTAAAACTGCCCAAAATAAAAGGTCCACTTTATTAGCTAAACATTTCTCACATTTTAGCTTTTTTGATGTTTCATCTGCTGTTATGGATCACAGGACATCCCAGACACCAATTGTTGTATATATCTTATTATAGCATTGGCGATATGTTTTTTAGGCTCTATTTATAATGTAGGCTGATTTTATATTGCTGTTTCAGTTTTCAGTAGGCCTGTTTAACACTTTGTTTGTGATTAATCCAACCACTCTGCACATCTACACCATTAAATAATGTCCCAAAGACCCAGTTTGGAGGGCTGGGGGATTTTGGTATTGGGTTTCGGACTTACACACTGATAAGGCCCAAAGGGATTCTTGTTTTGCCTTTCACAAAGTGCCCTGGGAGAATGTTTTCATTCCTGCCTTTTTGACCTGAGTCTTTGGTTGGCCGTCATCTTCACTTAAAATCCAACAAAGTAATCATGGAAGAGGAGGTACCCTGTACAATCAGGAGCTCTCAATCCTTTCTGAAGAGGAGAAGCCCACGTGGCACACCCAAACCCTCCTGCGGAAAGTTACTTAAAAGGAAACAGTACAACAGTAAATTCTCCAATTTATTTTTGTTCAAAGTCTCCAATCATGTTGGTTAGAATGAATGTGGAACAGAAGGTACAATAGAAAAATGTATATTTTAAGTACTCTTAGGGTACAGCGTGTTACTTAATATTTAATTAATATTGAATAGTTTGAAATATTTTGAACATTTTTTGAGCAGATTTGAGGGTTTAAATGCAACCAGTTTTGTCGTGTTAACATTCCTGAGAGCTGCTGCTGCTGCTCAGACGGTATGGATGTCTGAGTAAATAAGATTCAGTCCCCAAACTCGACTTGCATGCTGTGTTCATAATGTCCCTGATGGCAAGGAAGGAAAAGATGAGGAATACTGATAGTGTCGGACTAAGCAGCAGTGAACAGGACCCAAATGTCTCATACAGGGAAAAGGAGCTTTGAAACCTGGTTCTAAGAAGATACAGTTTCGACTCGGTGGGCTTTAGACAATGTAATGAAATACATTATGAATCCTGTTAAGTGTTTTACTGACTACATTTTTGTTTGTTTGTTTTTCCTAGCGTCAGTTTCGCCTCTATACATTTAGAAGAAAAAAAACAAAAGTAAACAAACAAACAACTCAAATAATCATCATCATCACAATAAAGTAAAGGCACTCAATAGAGTACATATCTCAGTCACCCAACCAAGACAAAAATAAAACCCCCCAAAAAACGAAACACACCACTGCTCAGCGTTTGCTGGAAAAACATTTTAAAAAATGTGCTTGAAAAAAATCTATCTATTTTTTTTAAGTCAGGTTCACCTGTTGATCCAGATCAGATCAGATCGAGAGCTCCTCTAACAATAAACAGTTGTTTCTCCCCAGAACTAACCACATAAAACAAACAAAGGCACCAAAAACATTTTCAAAAATCTGCACATAGTTTTTGAATGACAGCGTGTCTATGTTTGAAGTTGATGTGAATCCAGAATCAGGGTTTAGATTGGATCTTGATCTTCCCCAGCGTAACATGCAGTATGCTCTGCAGGGTCGAGACATAATCCCATCCATTAGTTTATCAATTGTGCCCATATTTGAAATTAATTAACATCCAGGATCAGCATCAAGATCATAACCAGATCTGCCCAAAATTTAAATTATTATAATAAATAAAGCTGGACTCCCGGGATGGGAACTTAACTTTGATTGCAGTTCGTTGACTAACATAAATAATCTACAGCTACAACAAGTGAGATATCACACAGTAGAGTGTAAACCTTCTCCACCTGCCTGTAAGTCCCTGGAAAAGTATGCATGTAAGTGCTTTCGTACGGCAGGAGCTCTCCCAGCATATCTCAACATTCGTTCCTTCGACCTAAACCTAGCGGGGTGGTCCGGGCCGTCGGTGGGAGGCGCGCCGGCCTGCTTAAAATGACAAGAACCGAGTGACAGCTGTGAGGAGCGCGAACAAAGTGTGGCCAGAGCTGTGCTACAGAGGACTAGACTCGGCCTCAGACACCGGGCTCCCATCCTGCAGCTGTGGAGTACAAACATCTGGCCGGTCGGGGATGAACACGGGAGGAGGCCTCACATGTTCAGCTGACAATGTTTAACTGTGTCTCCGGCAGCTTGGTGAGTAGTTTGTAGGTAAACACTTGAACAAGCGCTACAGTAAGCAATAGTTCTGTATAACATACTGAGGAGTGCATCTTAGTGTTGCCACAGCAAGTCTAAACCTCTCTCCAGATCACCATTAACTGTAAATCCAAATATTAGATAGTTTCAGCAAAACAAAAACACATGCTTTATTCTCATGTGCTTATTTTTTTTTTTTTGGGGGGGGGGGGACAGGTAATGCCACCTGGGAAATTGTGTTTATTATCACTATGTTTTGATGCATTTTCTATTGACTGCCAACCATCTTATTTGTACACAAACATAGAAAAGTTGTTACATCTGTGCAATGGCAGTGCCTGCGACATGGGTTGTCACTTTAATCATGTCCCAAAAGTTTATACCCCCCCATCCCGCACACGCTCATTTATATTCATTTCCTTTTGACACGTTATATGTAAAATTGTGTAATCTATATAGTTTTAGGTTTTTGCTTTGAGGAGACCTATTTGAAAAGTTAAATTAAGTCAGTAAAAAAAAACTGTCTTATCTTAGCTGTAGCCCAGGTTACAACCAATGGGGATCCCAATATATAAACAATAAACAATTATGTCGAGCTTTTTATGTAAAATCGGACACCTAGTCGTCATATCATACAGGCTAAAGGACATCAGGATTTTTTGGGGGGATATTTTATTTCGATAAAACATTATTCCTATATTTCCGGCGTCAAAAATGAACCCGTCTTATGTTCTCAAATCATGGAGATTCAATAATATGCAGGATATGTTTTAGCCTTGCGTGGTTGTACAAATGACCCTCAGAGTTCACTTTTGACCTGTAAATAGTTCTACTGTAATGCACATTTTAGTGCTTGTAAATTGAATTTTGTCTATCCGTGCTTCTGTGTCTGCTGCTGACAGTTTTAGCCAGGTCTCCCTTGAAAAAGACATTCTTAATTGAAGCTACCTGTTTAAATAAAGGCTCAGTGAATATAGAATACAATAAAAGAAACACTCTTCTGTCCAGCACAGTTGTGCTTTATGTCCATTATGAATCCAACATTTAAAAGCAGTTCAGCGTTGCGATAACGTGTAATACTGAGTAAAATAACGTAAAACAGCCAATCGTGGGGTTGTGATTTTAACTTAAACGTGTGCCTCTGGGTTATTGTTTCGCTATTATTTGAAAGTTCGTGTATTTTCTTCGCGTGCAGCTGCGGGCAGTGACGTCACCTGCGCGCAGTTATGCGCTGGTTACGTGCAGGTGCGCAAAATTAGCCTGAATGACACTCAGCTGTGGTTTCCAACGAGCCCCGTCTGGTAATTATACGTTCGGGGGGATTAATTGTTCCGTTTTAAAGGGGCTCATTCGCCTTGACTTCGGTTACAAAGTGAAAAAAAAAAAAACTGCTACAGGCGGTAAGTGGGCCTCCGCGGGCACATCACGGTACATAAATAAACAAACAAACGGTGACAAGCAGTTCCACACTCGGTTAACGGTTCTGTCTGAGCCCGTCATGGAAATATGAACCCGGACGTCAGACCTTCGTCACGGTGTGTGGCTCGTCACTCGGGACCATCATGTCGGAGGCAGACAGACAGCTGTCCGAGGCCGTCTTCACTGAACTACAGGGGAACTTTTTTGTGGACACAGTAGGTGTTTCTAATGTCAAACCATCGACTGTTCTCACAGTTTGGATACGCGGGGTGAAGCGTGACAGGCCGCACAGAGCGGAAAGTTCACATGAAAGGGAGCTCGCATGACTGTATGCGCAAAAACGGTGTCATTATCAGTATTTCACTCTTTCAAATCATATTCAGGGACACATATCCTGTTAGCTAAACAGCCTTTGTAGGTGTCTGAAGTTTTGTGCATTTGTTGACAGGCTGTAAAACTTCCATTTTGTGATGGCGCAACTTAATGAAATGAGAGTTTTGGAACACTATGGAGTTTTTCATCGTGAGACATTTGCTCGTGACAGGGTTCATCTGGGACTGATGATATTTTTGAGGACTGCTACTCTCCGTCATCCCTGTCCTCGTCCTCCGGCCCCGCTGCGGCTCCCCTGCAGGGGAAATCTGTGTGCGCTTCCTGCGGCCTGGAGATCCTGGACCGATACCTGCTCAAGGTCACACTGAAACACCACAGTCCTGCACATTTGGCCATTATGCCTTTTAAAATTGGGATTATTCTAGATATAACACTTGTTTTCACGAACTTCCTACATGGCAAAAGTATAATAATTCTATTATAGGCCTATTTGTGTTTTGTTTTTTTTCATGAACACGAATGATACAATTATATGAATACAGTACACTTTGGCTTTAAATAAAAAAAAATAAAAAAAAATTGAAATAATTTCAAGTGCCCTTAATTATTTTTTTATGACCCTGTTAAATATTACATTGTACAATATATTTTCAGTGTGGAGATGTCTTATGCCATCAGCTTTGTTATATCAGCAGAATTTTAACAACTATTTACTTTCCAGTGTCTTTATTAGGGAACATTCTGGAAATACAGGAAATTTATTCACGAAATTTAAAAAAAACCCCACAATTTTCAAAGTGGCTTCTACAGGCATAAGTCGTCATTCCTTAATATTCTTTCTGTTAAAAATGTATCCAAATCTTTGTTTGCTTTAGCGTATCATAGCCTGTTCACCCTATCTCCCTCCTGGGGGGGGGAATGCTTTTTCTTGGCTGCTGCCTTCCACAAAGATCACTCCTGATCAAGCATCTGAGGGTTTTCATCATTTTTGTTTATCAACCCCAGGTCAACAATCTGTGCTGGCATGTACGCTGCCTCTCATGCACCGTGTGTAAGACCTCACTGGGGCGACATGTGAGCTGTTACATCAAAGATAAACAAGTCTTTTGCAAGCTTGACTACTTCAGGTAAGTCAGAACTAACACAGTGGGTGGTTCATCAAATTTATATTGATCCTTTGGAAAATTTATATCAAAGAAATGGGAAGTTTGATCTGTGGATTTATATCACTAGCCTTTGCTCATTTTACTTGTGTAGTCTTTATTGACTAAACACTGAAACTTATCTAAGAGCAAGTTTATACTTTTAATACGTATTGGGGGGATCCACCCCCCCCAAAATAAATTATGTCTATATCTTCCCCTCCACTATATCTCCAATATGACTGTAAAATGTATTACTGCTGCATGCAGCCGTGCTTTGCTATCTAAAATAATCACTAGCAAATGTAAGAATAACTCAACTTAAAAACAATATATACAGTATATAATGATTCTAGTATTAGTTTTTTGATGCACTAAGTTTTTCAGGTTGATATACGTTTATGCTTAATGTTTTAATGTTACAAGTCTTTTTCACCTCCTGCAACAAATGATGATTGCAAAGTCAAAGAGAATACAACCAACTTATTTCAGTCTTAAAATGCTGGATATTGATAAAACAGATCATAGATATGCAGCAAATGAGGGGAAACAAAGCAGTCATTCAATGTACCTTTCTTTTGTTGTTTGTTAATACTATGTAACATCTATTTTGGTTTAGAAAGATTGGAAGTCCTATTTGTTCCTACTAAAGTCATCATTTCTCATCTCAGTTCTTCTCTACTCATGTTGTCTTCAGGAGATATGGAACCCGTTGTGCTCGCTGTGGACGTAACATCCACTCCAGTGACTGGGTGCGTCGGGCCCGAGGCAGCACCTTCCACCTGGCCTGCTTCTCCTGCTCCTCTTGTAAGCGCCAGCTGTCCACTGGGGAAGAATGTGGATTACTAGAGAACAGGGTCTTCTGCCGGCCACACTATGAAATGATGATAGATAATAGGAGATTTAGAAAAAAAAAATGCTACACTAGATGAGATGGTGAAGTGGAAAAAAAAAAAATGGTCTCCATGTTGAGCCTTTGATGTTTAGAAACAAAGGTTAATCACCCTGATCATTAAGAAAATCCATTTACTGTCCATGTCTGGTTCAAACATGTACGGCTAAATAATTGCAATGTTTGACCTTGCCACTCTGCAGTGTATAGTAGCTTAGTTTGAAAGACAGATGACAGAGCAGGTAAGCTCCGGCTCACTCCGGCTGCAGGTGAGAGGCAGAGTGGCTAACGGAGGTAGGGCGATACTAAGTTATTACATTAAGAGATCAGCACAACCAAGATGAGGCAAAGTTGTAGAAAGTGAGAAATCAGAAAAAATTAAATTTCATTTTTCAAAAAAGCTTGAAAACTTTAAGAAACCAAAATGAGTTTTAAGGGTTTAATAAATGGCTACAAGTTTTTAAATATTACACATTTAAGAGAATGTTTGGTCATTTAGTGTTTACATTGTAATAAATATTTCTCACATACAGACACTGTGAAGTCCACAGGGCTTTGACAAAACAAAAGACATTTTTTACATTGTTGATTAAACTGGTAAATAGTCTGGCCATGCATGTATCTGCTGTAAATTAAGTTTCCTTAGTAACTGTCACTGGGTTCTGATGACAGTGGAGGTTGTTTACAAAGAGTAAACAACTGTAAACACAGTATTGGAGAACAGCACAACAAAAACTTGTTTCTATAGGGCAAACATCATTGAGGGGATACTTGGAGGTTTTACACATGAGGACCTATAAGTCAAATTATCCTTATCGCATGTCTTGTGTCTCCAAAGGGGAATCAAAAGACGAGGAAGATGTGGCAGACAAAGATGACTCTAGCACCAATGTCAGACCTGCTAAGAGGGCCAGGACCAGCTTCACTGTGGACCAGTTGCAGGTAATGCCAACCACACTGTGTTTGTTCTCACTTTAGTCAGCCGATTAACTTCTCAGAAGCTTAAGGCCTACAGCCAACCCACAAGATACATTTATATCTCTATAATAGCCAAGCAACACTTTACACACACTGGGAAGAAACATGACTCATCATTAATGTTGCTCTGTCTCCTGAAGATAAAAATAGAAGGTGAGCATAACAAATGTATAAGCCAGCTAGTTGATCTAGTTCTGATATTTCTGCCCTCTGGTGGTGGTGTTAGTTAATACATCATATTTAACACACTGAGCACTAATTGTTATATTTTCTTTAGTCTTGCAATGATAACTATCAGATTTGACCAAACAGTAATAGAAATGTTTACTTCTCTGTTATCTCCTAATGTACAGGTGATGCAAACTCAGTTTGCTAAAGATAATAATCCAGATGCTCAAACTCTGCAGAAACTGGCAGAGAGGACTGGTCTCAGCCGCAGGGTTATTCAGGTAAAGTTATTCATACAGACATCAGAGCAGCTGCTGCACTAAAAATCTGGTTGACAGCTTTTCTCAGGATAAATTTTGACCCAGTAGAGAAAGCACATGCACATATATAAATATTTGTCAATACAGGCACAAATCACATACACAAGTCATATTTCAAAAACGGCGATGGAAGTGCTGTCAAAGTTAAAAACATCACTCTCCATTCTTCCTCAGGTTTGGTTTCAGAACTGTCGGGCTCGTCAAAAGAAACATATCACACCGAATCCAGCTTCCACTACCATGATGACATCACTTGCTCCTGGTCAGCTGACTCCACCTTTGATGGAGGATCTGCAATACACAACCTATATTGCCCCAGATACACCACTCCTCTCCACGCTGACTTATATGGATGGTAAAAAATATGAATGCGTATCAGTATGCTTTGTATAATATAGAAAATAGCTGTTACCTTAACTGCTCTTAGACAACTCTGTGTCAACTCACTCTTGTTAACTATCTAAATCATCTGTAGGAAAAGATTTTTGATATAGTCAATGAAGAGCATCCTGACATAGCTCTCCCGGTGTTCCAGGCGCTTCAGCGCAGTGTGAAGCGTGATGGCTATTGCGTCATCTGTCAATCTGTTCGCTCTGTAAACCAACTGGTGAGGGTCGAAGGAGGGAGGGAGGCAAATCTTGATATGGTTTAGGACCAGCTGTTCCAGGCACTTGGTGGTGATCGGTGTGAGTACAACTGGGCGGTAGTCCTTATGGCTGATTTTGTTTGGGTACCTGGATGATGGTGGCAGACTTCAGGCAAGATGGGATGGTGGACTGTGTCAGGGAGAGGTTGAAAATTGTGTTGAAGACCTGAGAGAGTCTTTCAGCGCAGGCCCTGACCACCTTCCCACGAACACTGTCGGGTCCAGAAGCTTTCCTGGGGTTAACCCTGCTTAGCATCCATTCCAATTCATGTGCCTGCATGGTCAGTGGTTGGGAGCTCGAAGCTGGATTGGCCTCGGATGGTGTGGTTCAAGACTGTCGGGTATGGGTCTGGAAGCGTGCGAAGGAGTTCAGTTCCTCCACTAGTGCAATGCTTGAGTCCGCTGCTGTGTTGATGTGTCCGCTCAATTTGGTAATCTGCTGGATTCCCTGCCGCACCTGCCGAGGGTTTTTGTTGGAGAGTTGGGTTTCAATCTGTTGCCTGTGTTCTGTTTAGCTTTCCCGATACATCTCTTCGGGTCTGGAGACTCTGTGCAATATACTGCATACAGATCACTACTGAAACTTAACTGTAGCAATACTGATTAAATCTGATGAGTCTGATATTTTTGAAAAAATCTTTCTATGGTTCATTAATATATATGTATGTATTTTTTTATTTATTTTTTTTTTCTCCATCAGTCCAGAGTCCAGACCCATTAATGCTGCAGCCACTCATTTCCCATTCACTGACACAACTGCCAGTCAGTCATGCCTGAGCTACAGCCTGCCTCTTGGATACTGAAGAAGACTGGCAAATGACAGCGAAGAGGGTGACAAGACAATTATTACTGTCTGATTTAAAAACATCCTGTGATAACTTGAATTCTTAAAATGTCCAGCTAGGACAGTAGGTAATTAAACCCACCTAATATTTAAGATGATGGTCAAATAATTAACTTGGTAAGTCAGACAATTTCAATCACACACAGATTCACAGGTGAGGATGCCAAGTAAAATATGGATATGAGAGGGTTTTTTGTTAATATGTATATGTCATGATTTTTTGTCTTTAATTTATTTGGAGAACATGATAAGATAAGGCACTTTGTCGGAAAATGACGTAAAACTGAGTTTAGATTTGGTTTTCAGTTATTTAGATTTTAGAATCTATTTAAGGATGAGTTTGAGGATAAGAGAAACACCAGCTTGGGCATTTACAAAAAGACAGAAAATTCATTGTTTACAGACAAAGTAAAACCAGTAGAGATTCTCTTGTTCTTTGCTGTGTTTGAGAAGTATATAAAAACACTTCATCAAGCTTCATTCAGATTATTCTCCACTCACATCTGACTCTATAATCCTCAAAACATCCACCTTGTTGGAGTAAACCTTTTCTTCAGATATGTTTCAATAGAGCATGTGTGCCTCGCAGAAAAGTAGCAGCACATATTTCTTTAGATTCTGAATGTTGAAGCCAAGTATGAACTGCACACTGTGAATAGATGGGCTTATACATGAGGTGTTTGACAACTGCGAAATAAAGTTCATGGCTGCACAACAAAGCTTTGTCTGTTTCTCATGAAAAATTCCTTTGCTGGAGTTAATTGTAATCCTCATAGATTTGAGTGATGGGATGTAATTCCATGTTCAAGTTAATCAAGTAGAAATGTGAGCAACTTGGGCTAAGTACCTTACGTAGAAAAACAGAAGATGTCAAAAACAATTGTCTGGTTTTCTGAATGTTTTCGGTTTTAAAAAAAAAAAAAAAACCCATTACAGCTGGATTTAGGAGCTGTTCATAGCCTGACAGCAGCAAACAAGACATGTACATTTTCGTATATGGTGATGCCCGAGAAAAAGAACTTGCTCTCCTTAATTCAAAGTTATGAATGCAAAGTCTCTCCTATTAGATGTCATAAATAAAGTTGTAAATTTGTGTCTCATTCAACTTCACTCTATCCTCAATCTAGCCATATTCTCAGACTGGCATATCTCCATAGAGAGAGTATCTCTTGTAGCTCCAATGCCATCAGTAATTGTACTTTTTGAATTAGTTATCAAGTCCACTGGCTGCACTTTGCTTCAAATGCACTAGCACATTTTACCCCACTAAATTCTTTTGATCATTATAGTTATTAGGTGTAGATTAAGACGTACTAGCCTTTAAAAGATTGGATCAACTTAACTAGACTGACTTTTTTTTTTTTTTTTTTTTTTTAAAAAGATTTCAGCAGTACATTTTGTTCGATTCTTTAAGAGAGATGCAGCCTCATATTTTGAATGGAGCTTTTTCATTTTCAGTGCATTTGAGTGCAGTTAACAGCTTGCATTTCTTGTTCAACTTTACAAGGAAAGATGGTTAATTCTGTGTAATTAGTGGCAACAAGAGGCAAGAAAGCATATTGCGAAACTGCTTGGACAGAACTTTGACTCACTGGTACTCATTAGCAGTTGAACACTGGAAGGTTCAGTCTTACTGTGTTTATAGAAGTCTATCAAATTGATACAATGACCACCTGCTCTCAGAAAACTCAGAAAATTGATTAAAATGGAATTTTGACAACTAATTCAGTCTGTGTGTCAAAGATTGATGTCAGATCAGTGTGTGTACGTGTAAAGCGAGTGAAAATGGATTGTAGGCTTGATTGTTAGACACAAACTAATAGTCTCATTAAGCAAGCCCGGGGAGGTGAAGTTGCAGGGTGGATTCATACCCTCTTGTATGCAGCCTGCTCAGATGTAGTGCAGCTGTGGGGAGCTCTACCCATCTTCCACCTGCAACAGGGAGAGGAGAGCCCATCACAAAAACAAAAGACCAAACCTGGGGCCATCAAAGTGTGAATAACTAGAAAAAAAACACGGTCTGTGTGGCCCCAGTAGAAACATTTAAGTAGATATTCATTATTGAGTCACAAGAAATAATTTGTTTATTTTGAAGCCTGTGAATATGTTTGACCACTGAGAGCTAACATATTCAAACAACGTTCTGATTGACCATTTTTATATTTAATCCAATGTATGTAAATTTTGTTCTCCACTAAATTTAAACCAGCCACTAGGATCAGAAACCAGTGTATTTCTAGTGCCGGTCCCAAGACTGGACAGATAGTGAGGGTTGCATCAAATAAACTAATCACGAAAACGAATTTCATACCGGATCAGTCGGGGCCCGGCTTAACAATGACCGTCACCTGTGCTGTTGACAAACAGGGTACTGGCGGAAATTGGGCTACTGTTAGCCAAAAAAGAAGAGGAGGGAAATGTGTTAGGGGACAGAAAGAGAAGAGGAAAGTCTAGAGTCTAGAACAGAGAGTAGGAACTCTAAATGTTGGGACAATGACATTACGTAGTGAAGAAAGGTAGATTTTTTTTTGTGGAAGGTTAGCAAGCATTGGAGCAGGATTCAAAATTTACTATCACGGTGTGGATAGGAAGAGAAATGGAGTATGTGTGATCCTGAAGGAGTATGCAAAGAATGTTGTAGAAGTAAAGAGTGTCAGACAGGGTCATGAATATGAAACTGGAAATTGAAGGCGTGACAATGAATGCTGTCAGTTGTTATGCCCCACAAGTTGGCGCTGAGATGGAAGAGAGAGGGAAATTCTGGAGTGAATTAGGTGAAAACGTACAGAGTATTCCCAGGGAGTGGAGAGCGGTGATTGAAGCAGATTTCAGTTTCAGTTCTGTTGGTGAAGGGAACAGAGGTGATGAGGGGGTGATGGGCAGGTTTGGTGTCAAGGAAAGGAACCTGTAAGGACAGATGGCAGTGGATTTTGCAAAAAAGAATGTAAATAGCTGTAGTGAATACCTACTTCCAAAAGCGGGAAGAAAACAGGGTGACATATAAGAGCAGAGGAGGGAACATGCAGGTGGACTACATTTTGTGTAGTCCAAAAAAGAAGACTGCTGCGAGGAGTTCAGGGAGAGGTTGAAACACGCTCTGGGTGGTCATGAAGAACTGCCAGATGACTGAGTAACTAAAGCAACAGTGATCAGGAAGACAGGTAGGGAGGTGTTTGGTGTGTCATCTGGACAGAGGACGGATGATAAGGAGACTTGGTGGTGGAATGAAGAAGTACAGGAGAGTATTTAGAGGAAGAGGTTGGCAAGGAAGGATTGGGATAGTGAGAGAATGGAAAAGAGTCGACAGTGGGAAAGAAGGGTGGAGGAGGTGGAATTTTTGGAACTGGAAGTTGGAACGATTAGTAGAGGAAGTGAGAAATCTTTTGAAGAGGATGGAGAATAGAAAGACAGTTGGACCTGATGACATACCTGTAGAGGTATGGAAGTGTCTAGGAGAGAGGACAGTGGAGTTTTTGACAAAACTGTTCAACATGATTTTGGACAGTAAGAAGATGCCTGAAGAATGGAGGAAAAGTGCCCATTTTTAAGAAAAAGGGTAATGTGCTGAGTTTTGAACTACAGAGAGATAAAGCTGATGAGCCACAGAATGAAGATTTGGAAAAGAGTAGAGGAAGCGAGGCTAAGAGAAGGGGTGATGTGAGCAGCAGTATGGTTTTATGCAAAGAAAGAGCACTACAGACACCATGTTTGCTTTGCGAGTGCTGATGGATAAGTATAGAGAAGGTCAGAAAGAGGGGGTGGGAAGTGTCAGAAGTGATCAGTGACAAAAGAGGTTTACAAGAGGATAGTGAGACCAGCGATGTTGTTAGATTTGGAGATGGTGGCAGTGACCAAAATACAGGATGCAGAGGTTGATGTGCCAGAATTAAAGATGTTGAGATTTTTTTTTTGGAGTGACGAGGATGGACAGGATTAGGAATGAGCACATCAGAGGGATGGCAGAGATCAGACGTTTTGGGGACAAAGTAAGAAAGGGCAGATTGAGATGGTTTAAACATGTGTAAAGGAGGGACATCAGTTATATCAGTATAAGGTTGCTCAAGATGGAGGTACCAGGCAGGAGGCAAAGAGGAGATTCGTGTGGTGAGAGAGGGTATGCAGATAGTTGGTGTGAGAGAGGATGGATATATATATCCCACGTTGTCACTCCTGTTCCATGAATGTTTCGTTGCAGTAGACCACTTGTCATCAGATTGCCCTGAGTATTCAACACCGGACGCAGACCTTGTTAATAACGGGCGACATCCAAGCCGGTATGGCTCTCTCAATCGTGATTGCACTCATATCTGAGGTACGGTGGAAAGGACCTTGCCAAAGGGCCCAACTGGATTCTTGACATGCCCCTTGACCAAGATTTGAACCCCGGCCAAAGTCAGTGGCATTAACCACTGAGCTATCCAGCAGTGATAAATAATGACAAATCATCAGGAAGATGGCCCTGAATGATAACCTGCTAAGTGAACGGATCAGGCAGCACGGGATGTACCACTGACAGAAAGTGGCTGATTTCGAAAAAAAAAGTACCAGTGGCTGGAGAAGGCTGGTCTCAGGGACAGCACAACAACAGGCCAACACATCTTGAACACAAGATCGATAGATGCCGGGGTCTACCACACCAGACAGGACCCAGGTTACAGACTGTGCAAAGATGCCCCTGAGATAGTGCATCACATAACAGCAGGGTGCAAGATGCAGGCAGGTAAGGCATACTTAAAGCGCCATAACCAAGTGGCCGGCATAGTATACAGGAATATCTGCGCCAAATATGAGCTGGAGTTTCCAGGATCAAAGTGGACAACACCTCCAAAGGTGATTGAGAAGGACCGAGCTAAGATCCTGTGGGACTTCCAGATCCAGGCCGATAAAATGGTGGTGGCTAATCAACTAGATATCGTGGTGGTTGACAAGCGAGATAAGAAGGCGGTAGTGGTAGATGTTGCAATCCCAAGTGATAGCAACATCCGGAAGAAGAACCACGGAAATCTCAAGAAATACCAAGGGCTGAAAGAGTGGCTGAAAAGGATGTGGAGAGTAAAGACGACAGTGGTACCCCTGGTGATAAGAACACTCGGGGCTGTAACCCCTAAAATGGGAGAGTGGCTCCAACAAATCACAGGAATAACACCTGAGATCTCTGTCCAGAAGAGCGCAATCCTAGGAACAGCTAAGATACTGTGCAGGACCCTCAGGCTCCCAGGCCTCTGGTAGAGGACCCAAGCTTGAAGGAGACACAAGACCGCCCACAGAGGGCGAGTGTGGATTTTTTTTATATGTATGTATATACAGTATATTGTGTATACGTATATGCATATGTATGACGTAATCTCAACTTTTATTTTGAAAACACGCTCTCCGGAAGTGGCACATGGAATTTGGCATGCGCGTAACACCGAGGAAGAAAAATAGCAGCATTTCGGTATCAAATCGTAAACATTAGCAACGTGTGCAACTTCTCTTTGTCGTCGGAATGGAACTATAAGGTAAAGCCTGTCTCAACTCTGTCCTTGTTTTTATCAGATTGTAACTGTTGACAGTATCAACACATGTCGTTTCGGACGCCTTGGTGTAACACAACCCTAACCCAACTTAGTTTTCGTTAGCATTACATTTGACAACATTTTGGCTTTCTGAGCTAATGCTGAACATAACTTCCATTTGACTACATATACGCCACTCATTGGATAGCTTGGGAACGCCTTACACTGCCTTTTATTTCGCTGTATCCATGCACTTTCACGTTGTACGATTCTATTTTGTAGGGGTCTTCTGTGGATTCCAGTCCACTGTGCTAACGCATACAGAGTTCCCAGACGCTTCCTAGGCATCCCATGGGAATAATGTTGTTAGCTTGTAAGCTATCTCACAACAATTTTCAGCCCTGCGTAACTCCAAATATTTCTGGAGAACAACATGTTCTTAGTATTTAACTCATTTGCTTCTGCCGCCTCCATATCGGTAAACTTCTCCGGAACCTATCCCTCGCCATATCATTGGTTACTGCGATTAGCTAAGTAGCTAGCCGACTTCACATCCGGATCTGTCTATCTGCTGAAACTGCTAACAACAAACAGCTTAAGCTTAATCTTGGCAACTATACCTTAACGTTGTATCAAGTGATACTGCTGACATTGAGGATATGTTTTACACAATGCTGGGGTTAACATCTGATCTTATACAACAGTAGCCGTCCTGTCTGTGTGTTTCCCTTAACAAGTCCTGATCTGTCAGCATAATTTGATATTATGTGCTGTAACGTGAGGTTGACAGGTGATTCCGAAACCCTACATGACAGTTAACAGTACCACAATTACAAATGTGTGTGATGAACAAAATACAAAATGATTTCAAACTCCAATAGAAAAGTTTGTATCAATAGAAAGAAATAGGATTCTGATGAAAATAACCTACAATGCAGAGTTTTTGTATGCCATTCATTCTCAATAGCTGAACACCAAACCACAGATTACTTGCTCTGTGTGGTCCAAAATATGTTATATAATCAGAGGAATCACACCAAAGCACACCACTCCCCCACATCACACATACACAGACAAAGGAAATACTTTTCTTTAATTTTAAAAAATGTTATTAATATGAAAAATGTTAATGTGTACATCCAACAATGCATCTCTATCCTTAATTTTTATTTTACTGTCTTATAAATGGATTAAGATATTGTCATATGAAGCATAAAAGACACAATGTCAGCAATGTTCCATTGTAAGACTCAAGCTTGTTGATAATTTAGGAACAGGAGCGGGTAGGCGGTAGGCACAACAAATCTAAGTTAAAGCTTATGGCTATGCAGTTTGTTGAAAATTGTTGTCCATTTTCTCTTTATCTATATGGAAACCAGGACAGTATAAGCATCCCATACAGTGTATCAATAGTACATTCAGCACTCGTCCCCACTCACATTGCAGCAACACTACATGAGTTAACATTCTGCAGCTCATAGACCACAACTAGTGCATTACCAAAACTGTCTTGATAAATCCCGCAAACTAAAATTTGTGTTCTGTGCATTTGTGTAGTCGACATAAACAGACTATTTTGTCAGTCATTATTTTGTCACAGATCATAGAGCACAGAAAGGAAGTCAGATACCTTACTGAACTTCTGTACTGAACAATTAAAGAACAGTACACTTAACATTTTACCCTAGAAGTAGGCTGTATTGGCCATGTTGTATGGATCTGGGTTGTAGTGAAATGTTTGTTAATACATCAAATTGGACCTATACACATTCATGTTTTGTTAACAAAAAACAGAAACATGACTGCAAATAGTCCTCAATTGACCACCTGTTAGAGTCAACAGTATTGCATCATAAACGTTACAAAGGCAGGGTTTATTTCACGGTGAACTTTTTGGATTGAAGTGTAACAAGTGTACGTTTTATTTGTTCAGGTGTGTCTGATACAAGACTGAGTGAAAGCAATTGTCAGTCTGATCTCAGTCTTGCTTTGTTAGATGGCTTAAAATTAAAATTAGAAGGGAGCAGGACAGCTGTGCGGTACTAACTAGAATTCCAAAGCACTTAGTGTTACCATCGCCTCTTTGCATCTCACCCAAAAGGAAACACAAAACTCCGGCGAGATTTGCTGTGAGGACAGACTGTCTGGAAGGTCTGACTTGTTTTATTCTTTTTTAGGTTAACCTGAAGAAGTGGAACCCAACATTGTTCTACAGTGCATGGACGCAAAGCCAATGCGCAGGTAGGTGTGCTAGTAATGTCTGAAAAAATGTGTAAATGATTCTTTTGTAAAAAAAAAAAAAAAATCACTGGCTATTAACTCTAGATCCTCTCTTGACCCAAGAATGGTCATACTTAGATTTAACATAACCACGTAGAAGTTTGTAAAATTTCTCATAATTAAAGAGGGACTGAAGAAGGTATTTTTCAGCCT
>KV751329.1:3485607-3499717 GCA_001698575.1 Mola mola | reverse complement strand
AGAAGTACTCCGGTTTGGATTTGGTCACTGGGGCTATTTAGCTGTGTTTCTGCCTTCAGTTTTGTCTTCAATCATTAAAAAGCTGCTCTATTAAGGTGAGATCAAGAGACTGAAGATCTTGTGTTGGTTTCACAGTATGTTTTTGCAGTATGTTCGCAGATTTCATTCTGGTACTTCCATTAGTAGTCACATCATCAATAAATACCAGTGACCCAACCTGGGATAAATTAATTTTTTATATTGTGTCATCTTTTATTATTATTATTATTATTATTAGCAATAGTATCAACAACAACAACAACAATAATAGTAATATAGTCTGTCCTGTGTCAAAAGTGTTAATGTGTTAGTGAGTTAAAACAGCTAAATGCTTCTTTATAATTATTTTATTTTGAAGATTTCATTTATTTTTTTTATTTAGTGATCACAGGTTAAGGATTAAAAAGGCTCCTTTACGTAAAGGGTCTGATCTTGTGGTCTGATGATTTAATTTAAGAAACACATCCAGGAATAGGAAATGTTCTGATTTACACATTTTTACTCTGTTTTGAACCATTAGAAGGGCTAGGCCCAAAACTGTGTGAGGTCTTCCGGCAGTGACACATTTTAAAACCAGTTTGTAGTTGATGAGAATACATAGCAAACCTGCCTTTTTAATAACAGAAATAGTAATTACCAATTTTGGGTAAAAATGTAGTCAAAAAAAAGTATTTACTCATAGTTGTATCACAAAATTAACACTTGCCTATTTAGGGCCACCAGTGCACGCCAAGACGCTACTGGAATGGACATCACCAGCCGCTGTACTCTGGGGGACCCCAACAAGCTCCCTGAAGGGGTCCCCCAGCCAGCACGCATGCCCTACGTCTCGGACAAACACCCACGGCAGACCCTAGAAGTGATCAACCTGCTGAGAAAACATCGTGAGCTCTGTGATGTCGTGCTGGTGGTGGGCGCTAAAAAGATTTACGCTCACCGTGTCATCCTGTCTGCCTGCAGCCCCTACTTCAGGTACCAAGTATCACATCTGCTTATGGAAACATTTCTGTGTAGATCTATGTTATTATTGGCCCATGAATTAGCACCAATGTAGTTGGACCACTCAGTTGATTTCTGTGTTATTTCAGGGCGATGTTCACTGGAGAGCTGGCAGAGAGCAGACAGACCGAGGTGGTTATCCGGGATATCGATGAGAGAGCGATGGAGCTGCTCATTGACTTTGCCTACACTTCACAGGTAAGTAGCAGTGTCCCGTGTCATCAGTTTATGGCTTTGAGATCAGTGATATGTTGTAAGGTTACCATGATATCATAATTTTTTTAAAATTTTGATATAATACTAATAAACCTTTAACACCCTATTATAACTCTATGATACTAGTGATACCTTTATTCATTACATCGCACAAAATGTCCTAGACACCAAAGGATCCCCCTCCCCCTTTTTTTTTTAGTTAACAACTCACACGCACTCCACTTACAAAAAAGTCACTAAATACCAAATAATTTGTAATAATTTTTGTAGCGTAGATATTTTGAATACTATCAAATGCAGACATTGAATTGTTTTGAATGTGGTGTTCAACAAGAATTGATACTTTAATAGTTACTATTTTGGAACTTTTGTTAAGATCATGTACCCACACAGCTTAGTACAGTGAACTTAAATACACAACATGTTCTTTTGACTTAATTTCAAAATGGACATTAAGTAAATAATGAAAAAGTGGATATAATGGTGGATGCTAAAAGATTTACATAGAATTAAATTGTCAGTTTGATCAACTTTGAGTTCATACTATCACCACTTGGCTCAAGAATTATTAACCATTTAGGCTTTTCTGATATATATATATAAAATTGTTGAAATTATTTATCCATCACTTTTAGTTACTCTTTTATCTCCTTTGTTTTTTTTACTTACTAGTTTTCATACAGTTTTAATAATATCTTAATTGTAATAGAATTTTTTTTTAAGAAAATGCTTTGTTGTTAGTTAAACACTGACCACATCCTTCTGGTTGGGAATCACTGGATTAAGTAACATTTGTTGGTCCAGAATGTCAGAGTGACAGTAGAGTAGTGTATATAATCATACAAAAGATCGGTATAACTAAAAATCTACTGAAAACAACAAATTAAATAGCAACCACATGTATTTGAAATGTGTCTGTGCTTCTGCACCAAACACTTCAAAGCTTCTATTTGCAGAATTTGTTTTAGACAACTGAGTTACAGGTGATGTAATAGGAATATTTGATAATTGAAAAGCAGAAAGGATGCTGAAATAAAAATAAATAGTCACAAATTGATCTAAATGCAGTACATATATGAAACTCAAAAATGGGATTAAGCTTTACACGTATTATAACTTGTGACAGGTACAGCCAGTGTTTTTAGTTGCTTAGTGTCAGTGTGTATCATAAAGGTTTAGATTAAATATATTAGCATCACAAGTGTTCATCTTCTGCTTTGCCGGTTTCAAAACAGGAGCTACTTACAAACCCAATTCCAAAAGGTTTGGGATGTTGTCTAAAATGTGAATAAAATCAAAAGACAGTGATTTGCAAATCCTTTTCAACTTGAGATGGGTACGATTAGCGAGTAGTGTTTTACTATTAGTGTACCTGCAGTGTTGTTTTTGGCTACAACAGTTAAAATTAGTTGGTGATGCATGCTCTGTGTCAGCCACGAGCTGGAAAAGTGAAGCCTTAAACTTCGACCAAAACACAGTATGCGGCGTAAAATTTAGAGAGAAATACTCGTTCAATGTTAAACCACTTTCACTTAAAGCATGGGAAGTAACCAGCGGGGACAGACAACAGTCACGCATCACATCTGCTAACTCTGTTAGCAGAGTTAGCATGCTAACATGCTGCTGTGATGATAACAGAGCGATGAAGATTAGCCTGGTAGTGCTTACAATAAAAATGGTGACTGGAGATCTGCTCCCATTAAGTTTGGTAGAAGATGAGCTGTTGGCTCGCTGGGGTACAAGCCACAAGAGTGCAAAGATGCACAAGGACAGCGGGGCTGAATTAAAGGCTGATTAGCAACGTGTCAACAAGTTGGCTGTTACTACAGACTTTACAACCTTAAAGCAGCCGCTGAGGAATGGGGTGTGTTGGCAAAGGTGTGTGCATGTGTACATTTGAAACTGCACCTGTTTTCCATTGTTGGATATGTATTTACATAGATGTGAAAGTATTAAAATCTAATGTTCCCCGACAGCCATTTAGCTGCTATGTAGTGAGCTACAGTATGTGGCTATTTTGTAAATGTATGAGGAGTATTGGTTCCACAACATTGATTTTGCATTGCGCTGTTGTTTTTATTTTTCACTGTAAAAAAAACAACAAAAAAAAAACATATTTTGCGAGTACTCAACCACTCGTTTAGAAGGTGTTGTGAGTAGTCTAGTATTGAAAAGCCCATCCCTATTTTTACGTATATTAGCACAAAGACAAGATATATAATGTTCAGACTTATTAATTTTAATGTTTTTGGGAAATACACTCACATTCTGAATTTAATGCTTGCAACATATTCAGAAAATTGGGGGACAGTGGCATTGTCTGGAAACTGGAGATACTAGTTGTTGAGGTTTTGAAAGTGGAATTCTTTCCCATTTTTGCTTGATATACAACTTAAGTTGCTCAAGAGTCCGGCGTTCTGTTGTTATATTTTGTGCTTCTTAATGTGGTGCCCATTTTCAATGACAAATGGATCTGGACCACGTGCAGGCCCGTCTAGTATCTGCTTGCAATGCTGTTATAAATGTGCAGAATAAGGCTTCATTGTCTTTCTGAAATAAGCAGGGATGTCCCTGGAAAAAGACATTGTCTGGATGGAAGCATATGTTGCTCCAAAACCTGTATATACCTCTCAGCATTAATGGTGCTTTCATAGAGTGCAAGTTACCCATGATGATATGGGCACTAATACACACCTGGCTTTTGAACTTTGCATTGATAACAATCTGGATGGTCCTTATCCTCTTCGCCCGGGAGGGCTCAAAAGCAATTATTTCCAAGAACAGTTTGAAATGTGGACTCGTCAGACCACAGCACACTTTTCCACTTTAGGTCAGTCCATCTCAGAAGAGCTTGGGCTCAGAGAAGTCGGCGGAGCTTCTGGATGTTGTTTATATATGGCTATGTTTTTGCACAGTAGAGCCTTACCTTACATTTGTAGATGTTGTAACGTCCTGTGGTAACAGACAATAGTTTTCCAACGTTTTCGAGAGCCCACGCTGTAATATCCATCACAGAATGATGCAGGTTTTTAATGCAGTGCTATCTGAGGGGTCGATGGTCATGGGCATTCAGTGTTGGTTTTCAGCCTTCCCCCTTGCATGCAGAGCTCTCCTGACTCTCTGAATGGAATATGAAATCTCTAAATTCCATGCAAATGCACGTTGAGAAAGGTTCAGAAACCTCAGGACTATTTGCCCGTACAGTCTTTCACAAAGTGGAGAATCTCGTGCCAACATTGCTTGTGAACGACTGAGCCTTTCAGGAGTCTCCCTTTATACCCAATCATGGTACTGTCACCTGTTACCAGTTAACCTACTTACTTGTGGAATGTTGCAGATGTTTTTTGAGCTTTTCACCAATTTCTCTGTCTTTTCTTTATTGGAATGTTTTGCAAGCAATTCAGAAATTGTGTATATTTAACAAAAAACAAAAACATTAGAGTTAATCAGTTTGAACATTGAATATGTTGTCTTTGTGCTGTATACAATTGTATATAGGTTAAAAACGTTTCGGAATTAGGTTTGTAAATGCAAAAGGAACGTTACTGACATACCCACAACATATTCACTGAAGTTACGGTCTGTAGATGGACACAACATTTTCCTAGACTACATATATGTATATAGTCAGTATGTTATCAGGTGTGTCCTCATGATTATGTAAGTCTATATGAAGGCTCTCTAATGTTCTGAACTCCCTGCTCCTAGGTGACTGTTGAGGAGGGAAACGTCCAGACGTTGCTCCCTGCTGCCTGCCTTCTTCAGCTGGCCGAGATCCAGGAGGCCTGCTGTGAATTCCTCAAGAGACAGCTAGATCCTTCCAATTGTCTGGGCATTAGGGCCTTTGCAGACACACACTCCTGTCGTGAGCTGCTCCGCATTGCAGACAAGTTCACCCAGCACAATTTTCAGGAGGTAGGAGTTACTTTAGCTTGCAACAGTAATGATGCTGATTCTTCATATGTTTGTTAATGTCTTTAAGGCTTTGCAGGCAAACTTATTTACAACCTCAGTTCCTAAAAAGATGTGACACTTTCTAATAAAAAACAATGCTCAAACAGCCTATTTAATCTTGAATCACATCAGCTTCATTGATTTTTGTAACTTTATTCTTATTCTGAATTTTAAGTTCCTTCATTACACAGGAGAAGAGGTTCATTGGTGATAGTATCATGAATCAATGTAATGGAATTGTCAAAAAGCTCAGTCTTTCACAAGCAAGGGTTCAACACTTTGTGACCAACAGTCTATAAACATTTTTTCTCAAGGTCTAATTGCATGGAATTTTGGGATTTCAACAGGTACAGCCTATAATATTACCAAACGATTCAGAGAATCTGGAGAAATCTCTGCATGTAATCATAAAGAATAAAAACATGCAATGGATGCTCATGGCCTTTGATTCCTCAGTTGGCAGTGCATTAAAACTGTTATGTTTCTACGAATGACTTCATTGCATTGGCTCTGGAATACTCCTAAAAACCATAGTCAAGAAACACAGGCGGGTATCTGCCTCGACAAGCGCAAGTTAAAATTTTACCATGCAAAACAACATCCATAAACGCTTCCAATATGTGAAGCACAGTAAGTGTTTAACGAGTCAACATTTCAGATACTTTTTGGGAATTATGCCCATTATAAACTTAAGGCTGCAAAAGAAAAGTACCATTTAGATGAACATTACTAACACATTGTATAATGGTCAACATCTCTGATGGGATGGGGTATATCAGTGCCTATGGCATGCATGGTAACTTGCCCATCTCTGACGGTGCCATTGATGCCAAAAGGTACATAAAGGTTTTGTAACAACATATGCTGCCATTCAGGGATGTCCCTCCTTATTACAGCATGACAATGTCTGGCCACATTTTGCACACCTAGCAACAGTGTGGCCACAGAGTAAAAAAAAAAAAGTGTGGGTACTAGATGGGCCTGCCTGCACTCCAGACCAGTTTAAAATGAATTGAAAATATGTGGGTTATTATGAGGTAAAAAAAAAGTGAATACAGAGACCTCAGGATGTTGAGCAACTGAAATCAAATCAAATCAGATTTCATTTGTATAGCCCAAAATCACAAATTACACATTGTCTCAATGGGCTTTCACAGACTGTACAGATTTGACACCCTCCGCCCTTAGACCCTCGAAATGGGTGAGGGAAAAACCTAAAAAACCCTAAACAGGGAAAATAAGAAACGTCAGAAAGATCCAGCGAGAAGAGAAGTCACAAAGGATTGAACAGAATTCCACTTTCCGAATTTCTAACAGTTAGTCTTCTTTCCTTCCAAATGCTTAGTGAGTGTTGTTGAAAAGGTAACATAATAGTTAACATGCTCCTCTTTGACATGTCTTGCAGACCTCAAATTTGGAATGAGCATATATATTCCTGTTAAATAGTGGTTAAGTGCAAATTACAAAATATAACATAATTTTTATGCTCAAAGAAAAGGTGGCAGCATCATGGTGTAGTGATGGTTCAGTGGATTTAGTGATTGAGGAGCATTAGAATGTAGCATTTTATATTTTTTGACTGCTGTGTTCTATCATCACAGGTAATGGAAAGTGAAGAGTTCATGCTTCTGCCCGCCAACCAATTAATTGACATAATTTCCAGTGATGAGCTCAATGTGCGAAGCGAGGAGCAGGTTTTCAACGCTGTGATGGCCTGGGTGAAGTATAGCATCCAGGAACGAAGACCACAGCTACCCCAGGTTTGTGGCTAGTTGTGTTTTTTGCTGTATGATCCGGTCACAACACTCAGCTTTACTTCCGACCTCTGTTGTGGGAGAGAGCTCTGAGACTGATGCAGGTTTCATATGTTCTGTAGGTGTTACAGCACGTCCGTCTGCCACTGCTTAGCCCCAAGTTCCTGGTGGGCACCGTTGGGTCAGATCCTCTCATTAAGAGTGATGAGGAGTGCAGGTGGGTGTGCTTGTAAACATTTTGGTTTGCCTGGTGGGGAATTTCTGCTGGATCCATAGATTTAGTGGATCACTTCAAATTGTCAGATAAGGCTTATCAATTTTCTTCTTAATTTGGAACTACAAATACTGAAAGGAAAAGCAGTTCCTTCAACATCCGTTGCCATAGATATTTTATGCTATTTTCTCTTTTGTTTCAGAGACCTGGTCGATGAAGCTAAGAATTACCTTCTGCTACCGCAGGAAAGGCCGCTGATGCAGGGCCCAAGAACTCGGCCAAGGAAACCCATCCGTTGTGGGGAGGTTCTCTTTGCCGGTCAGCAGACAATAGATAAAACCTTCCCTTGCGTCTGACACAGTATAGAGGATTGTAAAGTGTTTTGTTGTTGTTATAAGTCATGTTGTTTTTGTTTAAATATCATGTGCTCTCCCTGGGCTCATCCCCTGTCTCTCCTTGTCCTGTAGTGGGTGGTTGGTGTAGTGGTGATGCTATTTCCAGCGTGGAGCGTTACGACCCCCAGACCAATGAGTGGCGAATGGTGGCGTCGATGAGTAAGCGGCGATGTGGAGTTGGTGTCAGCGTTCTTGATGACTTGCTGTATGCGGTGGGAGGTCATGATGGCTCATCATATCTAAATTCTGTCGAGAGGTGATCGCATGAATTCTTTCTAGGGATATCGCTCTTTATGCTTTTTTTTTTGTTTCTCATGCTCTTGCAAAAAAGATTTGGAATTAGAGTGCTGGTTTCTTAAGTTTCCATATCTCCTGTCCAGATATGATCCTAAGACCAATCAGTGGAGCAGCGATGTGGCCCCCACGAGCACCTGTCGCACCAGTGTTGGGGTTGCTGTCCTTGGTGGTTATTTGTACGCTGTAGGGGGTCAGGATGGGGTTTCCTGTCTCAACATTGTAGAAAGGTCAGAACGATTTTGATGATGATAAACTGCCCATGTCACTATCTTACATCAGTGTTTTTTTCTTATCAGAAATTAATTTGACAAATTCAAGGAAATGTGAGGCCTTAAACTTTGACCAAAACAAAATATTTGGCGTGAAACTTACAGATATACTAGTTAGATGTTTAACCACATCCACGTAAAGCAGGAGAAGTAAGCAGTGGAGACAGACAACAGACATTCTCGCATCACATCATCTGCTAGCTTTGTGAAAATACGCTGCTGTGATGAAAACAGACCGGTGAAGATTAGCCTGCTATTGCTAAAGGTAAAAGTGGTTACTAGAGATATGCTCAAACTAAGTTTGGTGGAAGAAGAAGCTTACAGTTGGCCAGAATAAAAGCCACGAGAGTGAAAAGATGTACAAGGACAGCGGACCTTACGACCTTAAAGCAGCTGCCTAAGAGTTGGGGTGTTGGCGAAGGTGTGTTTCTATGTACCTTTGAAACCACACCTGCTTATGTATTTACAGAGACGTGAAAGTCTTAAACTATAATATTCCCAGACAGCCACAAAGCTGCCTTATAGTGGACTATAGCAGGCTATAGGGTAGTAAACATATGGGGAGTATTGGTTCTGCATCTTGCAACTTTTTTATCTTTTTTTATCTCTTACTTTCACCCTTTTTGCCCTACATTGGCTTCCTGGTTGTTAAAGGATTGATTTTACTATTATTAGTTTTGATTTATTTAGAATTTGATGCCAGTAAAACATTTCAGAAAAGTTGGGACAGGGTCATGTTTACTGCTCTGTTGCATCACCTGACCTGAGGAGACCAGTTGCTGTAATTTTGAAACTGGAATGTTTCCCCATTCTTGTTTGATGTAGGAGTTCAAATGCTCAAAAGTTATTGGTCTCCTTTGTTGTGCGTTACATTTCATAATGCAGCAAATATGTCTGACAAGTCAGGACTAGTGCTGTCAATCTTAATCTATAATCCAATTTGAATTTCATTTCTTGTTTTTTGTAATTCAATTATATTCTAATTTTTATGCTCAAAATGTATTAATGACATTTACTATGTAAATAGCACTTAACAATTGCCGATGCCAGCATGTCACTGTTTCACATGTTTTCCAAAGCGTTCTAAATAAAGAAATAACAACCACAAATAACATTACTAAATTCAAAACATCCACCGCAACATTGCACACAGTTTATTGAACCTGGTTTCTAATTGTATGATTCCTTTATGATTTTAGAACATCTGACTTGCACACACACAGATACAGGTGGGCGATATTCACAGAAGTAAGCGCACAGCGCTGTTTTTTTATTCTCTAGTTGTGTACCAGCAGCCACAAGTTCTCCCTCCTAGTTTTCCACATTGTAAGTACCCTGAATACTACCTACATGCTGGAGGATTCTGCCGGAAGGCAAAGCGTTTTTAAAAGAGGCTGCTACCAAGGTCCAAGTCAGCAATGGCCTCAAGGTGAACTGAGATGAACCACCCTGCAACCAAAATTTCAGAGTGGCAGAGCAAAATCTGTGTGTGTCCCTCATTGAAAAGACTGCAGGCAGCCTAAAAGCTTTATGGTTCCCAAATGTGGGTGAATTATAGGCCAAGATGTGTATGGTGAGATTCAGAAATGGTAGCAAACACAGTCTATAAAACTAAAAACACAAATTCGAATAGTGATTTCAGCATTTGAATATTTATGTGTTCTCAAGAATTCGAACTGTATTCGAATCTCGAAATTTGTTCCAACAGCCCTAGTCAGGGCTGCAGGCAGGTCAGTTTAGTTTAGTTTATTTTAGTCTTTTACTACAGAGCCATGCTGTTTTAGTACATGTGGAATGTGGTTTAGCCTTATCTTGTTGAAATAAACAAGGCCTACCCTGAAAAAGACATTGTCTACTTGGCAGCATATGTTGCTAGTCCATTTTAAATGACCTAGGCCTGGAGGAGGCAGCGGCATTTCCGGATTAAGACTATATAAGTTTATATAAGGTCTTTGCATGGTTGATTTTTAAATAGTGCTGGGCAATATGACCTCAAATCAATATCACAATTACTTTTACCTCGATTACAAAGAATAAACACTTACTTGCACTGAGCAATCAATTACCAAAGTGTTGAAACATCACCCTGAAACTGCTATCAGCAGTGTTTACATTAGCCTTGTTTTTGTTCACTGTCCTATTCACTAAAAACGTGTCCAAACAACAGACACACCATTTTTCTTTGGTACAATCTGCTCAAGTTTCTCAGTTGGCTCTGTGTTTTCTCCTCCATGTTGCTTCCATGTCGAAGCATGGGCAAGCATGAGACTGAAGGAGGCGGTGTCACATGAAAAACACGTAGTAGTGTGTATTCAACGGGACAGGACATTCACACACACAGTTGGGAAGTATCGCCAAAGTAAAGAAAAGCAAAAAATGAAATAATTTACATGGGCGCGGTTTGATTTTTTTTTTTTCAATTCTAGAGGCCTCTTTTAATAAACATTAATTTATACGATAAAGAATTGTCATTTGCAAATACTCATGGAATTGCATCCTTGTTGTATTTTAGGTATGATCCTAAGGAGAACAAATGGACTCGTGTGGCCTCAATGAGTACCAGGAGACTCGGTGTTGCTGTGGCTGTGCTGGGGGGATTCCTGTATGCTGTAGGAGGCTCTGACGGGACATCGCCATTAAATACAGGTATGTTATTAGGTCATGGTGTGGCTGTTTCTTGTACAAAGAAACAAAAGAAATCACTTACATTCGTACACATGTTGCTTTGACACTTAACACCAACCCAGACAGTCAAAAGTATACTATATACTATAGTACTATACTATAGTATACTATAAGTATAGCATAGCTAATTGTGGGAGCCCCCAACAGCATAATGTGCCTCACCACACAACAAAGACTGAACGTCAAGCTCCCCAGATCCCAGTCCAGTTGTGCATATATGGGATTTGACAGGAACATGGAAGACCCTCCCCCACACAATACGCAAAGGATCCATTGCCAATATTTGTGCCATTGTCAGATACCACAGGACACCCTCAGAGGCCCCCTGACCATGTCCTGACACAAAAATGGCATACTACCAAACAATTTGATTCATCTTTGAGAGTGACATTGGCTCTCTTTTGAATCAGACTTAATTGACAGAGTGTAATCCAGGTTTTCCCTCTGTTTGAGCAATTTTTTTATAAGGACAAATTGAGTCGAGCCGGAGAAGTGCAAGGGCAGTGGAGGTAAAAGAGATGGCTTTGTCAATCCATTCTTACCTGTAGCAAAAAGGGGTATAATTTGGGTTTTAGAATCTAATCTGCATTTGTTACAGTGCAGTAAACTGTAACGGTACCCAGAGGTCCGTCTGTAATTACATAGTCAATATATTCAATATAATCATTTTCTGTTTTTAGTGTCATCATTCTTTCTCCTTTTTTCTCAATATTTCTTTCCTCAGTGGAACGCTATAATCCTCAGGAAAATCGCTGGCACACAGTGTCTCCCATGGGAACCAGGAGGAAACACCTCGGCTGTGCAGTGTACCAGGACATGATTTACTCCGTTGGAGGGAGAGACGACACCACAGAGCTGAGCAGTGCTGAGCGATACAACCCAAGGACCAACCAGTGGTCTCCTGTAGTGGCCATGACGTCCAGACGGAGTGGGGTGGGTGTTTTTTGGATGTTTTTTGCGACTGCTTGGCACACATATGTTAAGAACTAATGGGACTGCACATAATCTGTAAAATGTACTTAAATCAGAAAAGCTTTCATCCAAGGCTGAGGTATACGCATGTGCTTCTAGGTGGGTTTGGCTGTGGTGAATGGTCAGCTGATGGCAGTAGGAGGCTTCGATGGCACAACTTATCTCAAAACTATAGAAGTCTACGACCCGGACGCCAACACATGGAGGTAAGTGCTAGTCTGAAGAAGTCATGATGAAGTACTCTGGTCTGTTACTTAAGTAATGGTAGTAATAATTCAGCGTAGAAATACTCTATAACAAAGGAAATCCTGCATTCAAAATGTTACACAAGTATTGGCACTAAATTACACTTAAAATGTCAAAAGTAAAAGTACCCATTACTTAAAAGTACACATACAGTATAACACATGTCTTTAGATGTAAAAATATTGCAGTTTTAGTGATATTAGTACTGAACTTGTTCAAGTGATTAATATTATGGAAAGAGACTTGGGACAACATAAAAACTGCTCTTAAAATGTTATTGTGAAAATACTCCAGTATGGAGTTTTGTCACTACTACCATTTTGCTCAAAGAGGCTATATGATTCAACATCAAACATCAGAAATAAATTGCTTTTTTTTAGCCACTAACTACCCTTTAAAATGTTATTGCAATTGTGAAGTAATAAACCCATTTAGATCACATTCTCGGTCATACTGTCACCTTATGAACGATTTATGCCAAAAAAAACAACAAAACGAAAAAAACAAAACACATTTCTTTGTATGTTTATATTAAAAACTGATATTGTTTTTTTCTGCTGAAGTCACATGTCACATAAAAAATTACATCACAATGTACTAGCGAACTTCAACCAATAATGTCAGGGCATCCTGCTATCAGTTAATCTTGATAGCTGTACCCAGCTATCCATTTGCATCCCAACATTATGTTGTGCTTTCTATCATCGTGGATCAATAGACTTCACATACCTCTGGATTGATAGATTCTACATACTCATGGATTTAAGATTTCATTAAGAACACATAAATCTGGATACATTGACCACTATGACTCCTGAACTAACAGACTACACCTGCTTCTGGGTCAAGAGATTTCTCATAAATCTGGATTTTTCTCATACATTCTTATTAATCTGTTGTGTTTTTTACAAGTGACATCTATTGCATGTTTTCCACCCTAGGAAGAGGGATCCCTCTTCTGTGGTTCTTCCTGAGGTTTCTTATTTTTCCTTGTTAAGGGTTTTTTTTTTTTAAATTTTCCTCACCTATTTTGAAGGTCTAAGGGCAGAGGGTGTCACATCTGTAAGGTTTGTGAAAGCCCAGTGAGATAATTTGTAATTTGTGATGTTGGACTATGCACATAAGATTTGATTTGATCTATCTTGTGATTGGTTCTCGTTTCAGTAGTTAGATATTCCCCAACGTCCGTTTCAGGTGGACTTCAAAGGCCTGGAAATATGGTTTAAATTGAAAAGCCCCTGAATTTTCCTTTAAACTCGTGATGTAAGATTATTTGAACTACCTCATTTGAAGTCTCTCCTTAACTCTTTCTAGGTTGTATGGAGGGATGAACTACCGCCGACTGGGTGGAGGGGTGGGCGTCATTAAAATGACTCACTGTGAATCTCACATATGGTAACCCCCAACACACACCCCGATGCTCAAATATGCACTCACACACCTCTCATTATGTTGCAATGGATGCCTCATTTCACCGACCCTCGTGCCTCCAACAGAGACACTGTGATTCACATGAGAATGATTTAAAAACGAGAGGGGTGAGGAGCGAGGTGGACAGAAGAGGAAACTTTAAACTCAAGTTCATCCCCAACCCCACCCTGAGGTCATTAACTTTTGGAATACCTCGGTTGTTTTGACTGCGGTCACCATTAAGTGCACTGGTAGCAGAACCATTAAGGCTACACCATGGAGAGGACGGCCCGTCCTGTCACCTGAGGTTTTATTCTCGAGCTGGGATGATGGATTTGGCGTGTGTGATGGCTGGAAACTCAACTTGGGGAAATTAGCTTGAATTTCTGAGGTTAAAGAAGTTGAGAAGGGGCGGACTTTAAAAGCCTCTATCGGCATTTCTTGCCACGAAACACCAGCCCCTAGATTCTGAGATTAATCCCTGAAAAAACATTATTGCATACTGACTGTTAGAGGTAAATCTCTCATCTTTATTCTACTTTGCTTTAGGTGTCAAAGCATCCTTCTCAGCTGTTACATTCGTGGGCCTCGTGTGTAGCATTAAAATGCAGAGTGTTGTCATGCTGAGGGCATCTATAGAGGAAAACATAATTTGTTTTT
>KV751329.1:3454893-3479680 GCA_001698575.1 Mola mola | reverse complement strand
CCCCGCGACCCCTAACGGGATAAGCGGTAGAAAATGAATGAATGAATGAATGTTCCATTAAATACAGCATTTGCAACATTTTACAATATTTTCATACACCCTATGTCCATTTTTTGTTTTGTAAACATTGCTTTTACAACCCTGTTTCAAATAAATTGGGATGATGTGTAAATAACTGAATATGATGAGCTACAGCAATGAAACTTTGTGTTTAATTAGATATAGCAGAAAAAACAACATATCAAATGTTTAAACTGACTAATTTCAGTGTGTTGCATATTATATCCTTGTTTAGAATTTGATGCCAGTAACATGTTTCACAAAAAGCAAACAGCTGGTGGAACTTCTCACAGTTATTAAGGTTAACTGGCAACATGTTGGTAACAATGGAGAGGCTCATCACTTGGTGAAAGACAAGTTTGGCAAAAGGTGCAAGAGTTAAAGAACAGTTTTTTTACCTCAATGTGACATTTAATGTTAAGTTGAGTTAGATCCTGACTTAACCGTTGGGCCTTGGCAGAGGTATGCACAGGTATCTGACTGTTTTTTTAGTTAGCATAGTACTACTTTAATCATGCATTCCACATCCATTTTTGCTATCTTATGGTTTCTCTTCTTGTAGGAATGTTACAAGTAACAATGCTGGCATTCAGAAACTCCAGAATATACCTTTGATTTATTGTAAGGAATTCACCATCCATCCCAGGTCCATATCCTTAATATTAAAGAGTACCTTTGTCAACAACATTCTTTATACTACCATGGAGTTGTTGTTGTTCAAGTGTCTGATGGACAGACATGTAGACCTGTAGGGACATCTCAAAGCTCACGTTGAGCCAAAACTTGCCTCCCCTAGAAATGAATTTCCAAGAGTGAACAATGTCTCACAAAAACCTAACCCAGATGGATTACAATGAAAGTCTTATATTTTTGAAGCGATACACCTGTGTGAGCTGAGCCCAAGGATACTACTACTGAAGGCTTAAAGCACCTGTCTATTGCTTAAGACATTTGTGCAATCCACAGGAAACATTCACAGTTGCCTACTGGATAAACTTCTCTACTCTCAGCAAGAAAAATTCACGGCCTTTAAAAGAATAGCAGGAAACACATTTACTGTCAGGACACCAAGCTCGTCCGTTCAGCTTATCGTCGCTGCAGCTGATTCACACAATATATCCTATTATTTTGAAAATAAGAAAGAACTAAATTAGTGCTGGTGGAAACTTGTGCATCATTGCTAAGGAAGAAATGTATCGGCTTATTGCTGCAACACTAATGTTACATTTTTTCCGTAGCTCTGACACAGTGAAGAATCACAGGACATCTATATCTGTGCGAATACTTCCAAAGAGCCAGCTGTCTGTGTTTGAATCGGTTGCCAAGTCTGATGCCTGCAACCTGGTGTATACGTAATTTTGTTGCTCACCACATTGTCATAAAAATGATAGTTTATGTACCTTTTAGCGCCCTAATAGCTTTCAAACATCACTCCTGCTGCTTTGCAGCCCCCATACCTTAAATTGGTGCAGCAATATCATGTTGCTGGTTGGTCTGGGGCAAGCGCAAACCATGGGGCCCCAGGCCATAAAAGGTGGGCATTATTTTGGGCAATTGTTTTAAGTTTGTTATTCAAATGTACATAAGAGTGGCACTGCTTTGTTCTACATAAAATAATGTGAATTATTTCAGGCTTTATATGTGTGTAAAAGTAGCAAGATATTCAGATGAGTGTTATTTCCATTGTTGTAAAATATTAAATGCTTTGGGTTGGAAGATCGGGCCAGCATTAGTGTTTGACAACTTTTGAATGGAGTTAACAAACAGCTACTGTACATGTTACACCTTTAACCAGGCCCACAGTTCATCAAGTGATTGCTGGATGAATAATTAATGAATAATTAGTCTAACAATATTTCCTGATGAAGCCACATTTCCCCTATCTTGATCCGTATCTTTATCCTTATACCAGGATATTTTTCTGCTTTCATCTGATTTTGTACTTTTGATCGATTTTCACAAATGTCCCATCAGTTTTAAGTGCAATTTCCTAGTAATGAGATGTCTTACTTTGGAGATGACGTACTATTTAACATGAAAAGGAAAGTAAACAAAACCTTCCTTTTGGGTCCAGTTAAATTTTCAGGCTGCAGAGAATTATTTTGCCTCCGCTACACACAAAGAGACATCA
This sequence comes from Mola mola, assembly GCA_001698575.1. NCBI lineage: Eukaryota > Metazoa > Chordata > Actinopteri > Tetraodontiformes > Molidae > Mola > Mola mola. The sequence goes on along the minus strand of KV751329.1, from coordinate 3,477,489 downwards.
CAGTGCACTCTGATTATCAGGAGAAATAAGAAAGATTGACTCTGACTTCTCCGTCACTTTACTATCCATTATGGCTGAGGATATGGAAGCCCATTCCCTATTAGCCGTGCAATCATTGACCGTGGCCCTGGCTTTGATAAGGATCCTTAATTTGTTACACACAAACAAGAACAATGAGTGTTCTTGTAGAGATCTGTAATCAACTGTTTCCCAGTTGGCTTCTTATATTGTGTTTACTAAAGCCACAATATACTATACTACTAACACCAAATCAACCTTCACCATTGGCAATGAATCTACAGTAATGAAGTTGAATACACTGAAATAAATTCTGTGTGCAAGCTCCTAAACATCATACTTGCGTACATTTTCGAAGATAATTGGCCACCAATTATTATAAATGACTGGAGTCAAAATTACATTTGACAATTCCTTCCTTTTTTTTCCCCACACACACTCCTTTTACAGCTCAGAGGAAAAAAAATCAGAGGAGCTTCGCAGAATGCGTCCTCTTGTACTGAGAGGATGTCTCATGTCACATATCTTAGCTCTAATATTCAACTCTTAGATGTGACTCCATTACTAGTTTCCATAGTTAGTCATTATGCTGTCGTAGACTTTGATGCTCAAGCCAAAAACAACAACAACGCCTTAATGTTAGAAAAATGCGGGAAATTATCAGGAATGGAGAGTAACATGCTTTAAACAATTCAGATATTATGATTTCCATTTGATGCTTCAAACAGAGACAGACCAGACAGAATCCTAAATGAGTCATTACACAAAGCCACCTCGCTTCCATTGTGATCCAGTACAGCACAGTGCTGCAGTGGCATGAAGCTTATCTTGTAGCTCACATTCACTACTCAAGTAATAACACACAACAATTCAGGTTTTTAATTCAACTATCCCGAACTGAACTCATCCATCTGTATTTAGAATTGTACTCTATCATTTTCATCTCTTCACACCGTCCTCTTCTCCAGCGCACAACCTGTTTCTCTCGGTGCACCCAAAGCATAATGTTGGCATTAAAGTAGTGGATGGAAACGAGCAAAATAATTTGCATTGTTCATTGTCCTGGGCTCTTGTGACAGACGGGTTCCGCTCTCTTCCTTAAACATTGCTTAAAAAAAAAAAGTCGGACAGTAAATAACTGGTAAATAATTGGTGTAAAGACTCAAAATCAATTGTTATTACACCATTTATTCATCAAACCCTCAAGTGGGTAATTACCATTTATTTGTAGATCCTGTTTTTCCATCACAACCTAAAGCCTTCACTCTGTTTCGGGGGTATTTATGGATGACACTTACAGCATCACTGAATCTTGTGTTTACCAAAGATTACAGATGCATCAGCCAGACAAGCACAAATAGTCTATTTTAGAGATCATTGTCACTGGAAACTCCATTGAAGTGTGCCTGGTTTGTCTACTTGTCATTGTCATAACTGCACATAAAAGCCTGTTTAATGCTTTCAGCTGATGAAAAGGCAACTGGGCCACATTTTCATTGCCTCTGTCGCATGTGTCAGGTCCAATAGAAAACAACTAGACCGCTTGTAAATGTTTAAGTACCACTTCCTGTGCCTTCCCAGCTGACACACTCACAAGAATGGTTAGTAGCACATTTTATGATACTGTGGCAAACTTGTATAGTATACTGTTTAAATTATTTGTCTATTCATCATTTTGGGAATGAAGTTCAGGTTGTCCATATTTAATTGTTTTTGCAAACTGTCAGTGGGGGAGGCCCACTGACTATAAAATAAAAATGACCCTGACCCTGTCCCAACTTTTAAGAAATGTGTTGCTTGAATCAATTCTAAATTAGGATATCATTTTCAAACACAATGAAAATTTTCACAATGAATGAATGAATGTTGTATTTGTGCTGTTTTCAATTAAACTGTCACAGCTCGAGCCATGAGGCTAGTGTTTTTCTTTTGAGTCTGTTTATCTGCTGTGTTTCCTGTTCCCACTCCCCTGTGCAGGTTTTTGCAGGTGCTCTCAGGTTCCAGCCCAATAAATATCTGGTTCATATAAGCATCTAGCCAGCATCAGTTTGCCAGTCTCAACCAGCTTCCTTAAATCTCTTGCTGAATCTGCTGCAACCTGCCTGCTGTTGTGATCTTCAGCAGTCACAGTAACTAGACATATACCAAACGTATTCACTAGAGTGAAATAAACTTTTATTCAAGAACTGGCTTTGCCTCTGTGTTTGGGTCTAAGCAAATGTAACATAAATATAGGGTTTCACATTGTGTTACTATTTACATTTTACACAGTGACACAACTGTTTTGGAGTGTTTTTAAATTGCATATGAGTCTGGAAAGACAGAGCTGTAACAAAGTTATACTGTATGACTATGGGGTGCTAATTCCAGTTTCTTTATTTCAAATATGCATATCTAAACAACTTGTCAAAATAATCTGAATTCTGAAGACAAAAATAAAGGAAGAAAAAGTAGAGTAGAGTTACTATTCAAACATGATGAGGGAAGATATAAAGAAAAAGACAGTGAAAAATTAATGAACAGGAGGAAGAAAACATCTCTCAACTAATATAAATGAAAGAAGATCTAAAAGAATGAGCAACTGAAAAATGTGAAATTCATGTAGTATGTTTTTGAGACAACGGAAACATTCTATTCTTTTAAAGTGCTCTTTGATATTACAGTTTTAAAAGATTAAACCAACACAGTGGGTGGCCCTGTGGAGAGGAAAGGATGTCTTTACTGGAAAAGGAGTAATGGGAAAGAAGTTTTCTAGTTTGTAACAGCTTGTGGTCGCCCTGTTTTGGTGTAGTGACTCTAGGAGTGGAGTGAACCATTGGTCTGAAAATTTAGCCTTCAGATAACAGAAGTTTGTGGTGACCGTCATGTTGATGTGTCTGCTGTGACGCTGTGCCCGGCGTTCTGAACATCAACTTGCACCCAGGCTAGAATCCCTCAGTCACTTCTGTTGAACTGTGCTGTGAAGCTAATAGGGCTGACACTGAAAGCTTGGAACGGGGCTTTAGTGCAGAGCAGAAATGGCTGCAGGCCCTGCCACCATAAATCATATTTGCTCCCTGACAGTGTTTCTGTGCAGGGACTGTTAACCTTGGTAAGAAATGCACTGCAGAACTTGAGATATGTCTCCATGTGGTGACGAAAGGCCGACGCATGGTCACAGCCTGCGTTTGATGTGAGAAACGCTCTGCCCTCATTTGTTATCACTGACTGCCATTAGCATCCACCATCTGCTAAGAGCAGGGTCAGAGACAGGTATGACAGTTTGATACATGCCATGAGAAAAAAAGAGATTTCTTTATATAAACTGCGATTCAAGCAGATCGTACTAAGTTCAGCATGAAGCCATAGAAATGATAGGTTTGTGTGCTGCTACCCTTGACAATCCTCTCCACAGCAGACATAGACCTACTGCATGTGACACTGCAAATCCTTCAAAGATTCTGGTTCAGTTTTTCTTTTAATATACATTGTTTGTGTTAATTTTTTATTTTCTTGGACATTTAAAACTCATTCCATGTTCAAATGGGAAAGGTTCCTTAAACTTTAAAAGACTTGAATTAAATGTTATATCAATATCACTTCTAACAGCCTGGGTCTTCTACGTAATAAAACCTAAATTACCAATCACGATGACTCATGTGGCTTTACTTTGTAGAAACAAGAGTTACAATTTTGATACATCAGCTTGTAAGTGACCTTGTACAAGCAGCTCTTCCTCTTCTCTCCGGGAATCCGTGTCTGGTTCCAACATGTATGGCTGAATTACTCCAGTATCAGTACTTGCCACTATGCAGCATATAGTAGACTAATTTAAAGTCAGAAGATGACAGAGAGCCTTGCAAGAAGGCAGAGTAGAGACAGGGTGGGGCTAAAGTAGTACGTTCATATTATATTCAGTTTAGGCCATTTTAAGGACACAAGGGGATATTTTTTTTTCATCAAACCCAAATTAAAATATGTAATTTTGACAAAACAGAATTGAGTATGTAAGAGTTAGAATATTTACTTCAATGGATAGATCAGGACTTTAAGAGAAAGAGAAAGAGCTACCCTCTCAAATAACTGATCAAACTGAGTACAAAGGGAAACCTGCTGAAAGCACTAATGAATAATGCCTTTTTAATTGAATTTAAAAAAATATATGTTTTAATATTTAAGATTTGAAAACATTGATTACTTTATACGAGTTTTATTTAGCCTTATTTTTCCACAAATAGCTTTTAACACATTTTGATCACAATCTTACATTTTTTTTTTTTGACCATGTTACACTGAACAAGACAGACAAAATAAATGAGTTGAATCTCAGGATTGGGCATTAATCTACACTTGCTGAATCTGATTGAATATTGAATTTCCGTGATGTGTTCTATATTAACAAATAAATTTGCCATTGGACTGTGCTCTGCTTCCCCAAAGCAGAGCACAGTGTATTACAATTTGGTCTCTGAAACATTATTTCATACTCATGAAAACATTTCAGCCATGCTGTTCCTAGTACCAACAAATGGAGGCAGCAAAGCTCCACACTAGTTCCACTCTGTTTTGCCACTATTAGGAACCGGGTGACATTAAGGGAAGCAGTTAAAGGTTAAATGATTTTCTCAAGGGTACTTCACCAAACAGTAACATTTTTACATGCAATGCTTCAATTTGCAGCTGAAGAATGCCTTTTTACAATGCCATAATTGTTAGACTGCTGCAATTCTGTTTTAGGGCAATATGCTAATCACCTGTCCCAGACTCATCTGTCATTATTTTGCGAGTGATGTTGAATGAATGGTTGATGAATGTATTGTAGGTGTAGGCACAGCATGGCTGTCAATTTGTCAGCATACAGGTGAACTGCTACCTCAACAAGAACCTCCTCTGTAATCACAACACTGCTTATAAAAATTGAATGCACAGGATCTCAGTCAACAGATCAGTATGAATGAATCTGGCTATCAAATCTGAAGCAGCTTGGGATCAGACATGTTTCAATCAATGAGTAAAAAACACAACTTAATGCTTCAAGTCAATGGGGAGTTTCTCCATATGTTTAATCTTATGACTGAAAATGCTAAAGTGCAGCTCAGCGGTTCCTTTAGATGCTGCAAGCAGAATACATCTATCGGTCCAGAACGGTATAATGCTGCACAATAGCCAGGGGTGCAATTTGTTTTCCCCTCATTTGAATTATACCAAATTTTGCAAGCGAGATTTGAAACATTGTGCCAATGATCAAGCCTGTTTTTCAGTAACTTCCAACTGACACATCCTGTTGAGGACAGGGCAGCTGCGCCTCCCCGGTCTTTGTAAAAGTTATAGAAAAGGTCGGTCGTTTTTCTGCTTCTGACCCTGCAGATGGTACTGACAGCTTTGAATCGACGTCTATATTCGTCCCGTTTCCACCAAGCTGTACGCTTCAGTTGGGGTGAGTATGGTAGACTTTGGAACAATAAGCTCATTACAGGCTTGCGTTTCTAGTGGGGATTGTACCATTTCCCAGTGGGTGGGGACACACCAGACTGCTATAGCTACACCAGCTACATCAGTAACGTGACATCATAGCAACACAACATATTGTAGCCCTCGAACAAATTCAACCAAGACACTGCAACACAGGAGACAAAGGAAACAATGGAGGACATCCAACATTAGGTATTACAAATATTTGTTCTTGTTATTAATATGAGATGTTTAAACAAAGGTGTATGTCCCCTCCCCCACCCCTGGTGTAGGGTGGCGAAATTGGAATAGAACGGTTCGCTGTTTACGGATATCATCCACAACTTTTTTTTTTTAAATGATTATAGTTTGGAACATTTGTATTCAAGGTTTTGCCTGCTATTTGATTTTACCACAAGAATAAGGAAAATACAACAAAAAAGAAAGATTGAAAAGATAACAACAAATAAACAAAAAAACCTTCACTGCCGCTTGAAATATTAATTGACAACATGACCAAAGGTACAGTATGTAATAGGGGAATACAATAAATTATGTATGACAGAAAAATGAAGATAATGAATGGAGTAGTGACATGGGCAAGTGTATGTACGCAAAGTGACAGGACACAACGAGGAAGACAATTATGTGCAGGATCCATTGGATACTTTCATGAAATGCTTCTTTCAGTTTGTCCAGTTCTTCGTTCCTAACTATTTTTAATTCAGGGCGTGTCCAAAATATAACCATCCACACATTTTGACAATGGAAAAGCAAAATAATGTGTATGATACCAACGGAACTGAAAATTACTGCGTAAAAACAAGTCTTAAAGGAGAAAGCTCGCTAAGCAGAACGGACGGACAGGGCTGTGACTATTCTGTTGACAATTCTGTAGTTGGCAGCAGTTAGCAGCTAACAACAACAACTGAAAATGAGGAGAATCAGGAGCTACAGTACTTCAGCTCAGAGATCCACTGATAGTACTGCCCAGCTTGTTGTTTGCTATTGTTTCAAGAACATGTAATAGGCACATGATACCTGCAAGAACCAACACAAACGTCTTTATCTCATCCTGTTGGATCAAAGATTTTCCATTAATGTAGCTATTGGTTTGGACGAATGGGAGAAAAGAAATGTTTCAATTTGGAATTCATTCACTGTGAGCTTTGCAGGAGTTTCGATAAGCATGCACTCATCATTCTGATCTGTCATGAAGCTATAAGAGAGGGCTCACGTCTACAAACAATGACTCCCAAATTAACCAGTAGGTATGGCTTGTCCACTGAGCAAGGATCCTTTACTGGCTTCCCACCCAACTGACCAAACGTGACACAGACCAAAAGATTATTATATACAAATTTGCAAAGGTGGCATGGATAGAAGTTAAAATGCCTGTGTGCATGTTGAATATTTTAAGTTGACTGTCGCTCATTCTGGGGCTTTACAAGCCTGCCTAATTAAAGTACAGGGGTGAGAGAATAAGGGAGAGAAAGAAATGGCGAAGGAACTAGAATTCCTGTTGAGTGTGGGCTTCAGTTGGCAGCTGAGAGTATGTGCCGAACACATTGGCACACATATCAGAGTTTTAAAGAGGAGCTATGGTATTTTCCATACTGAAGCCTTATTTCTCTATTTCCTGATGTTTTCAAAAACAAATTTAAATTGAAATAAATCAATTTCAGTGACAGGAAGCAGAAACATTTGTTTTATACACTCTTTTCACAGTTACTCAGTGCAGTAACTGTGGAACTGTGATTTATTTCTAAGGATTTACTTGTTGCATTGTAAAGCCTTATCAAACTCAACGGTCCTAGTGAGTCATTTTCAGAAAGTAAGTATTTTGTGAAATTTTAGAGCCTAGATTTTTGGCGAAATCTGGCTTGGTTGAAAAAATAGTTCTCCTTTAAAAATACCTCAGCAATAGTGTGGCAATTGAACTGTGTATGACCCAATGACCTACAATCTGTCTTTAAAATGATCTCAGACAGAAGATGATACCCTAAATCATACATGTCAAACTCAAGGCCTGTGAGGAAATATCATATTTCTATCCTGACAGGCCCTCTAAAACAGGCACATAACTGATACTAAATTGAAAACGGCCAAACGAAAAGTGGACTCAGAGAAAAAACAGGGGCTTTGCCTTGTTTGTTGAGTTGATGCGGCCGTAATTAAAGAATATAACATTAGATAGAAAAACCACGACAAGTACAAGGACCTGCATATACAGCAGAAGCAGCACAAGGCCAAGGAGTTACAAAAAGACGCTGGTGTCACATCAGACTTGCAAAGTCACAAAATGAGGCAGACGTGAAAGTTACTTTTATTGTGAAAAAAGACAGCCCGGCTATTTAGTGAGGGAGAGGTTGTGAGTCAGTGCACGATTTAAGTGAGCGACATAATGTAAGCCCTAAGCAGAAATAGCCTTGCTGATTGTGTAGCACAATTGATGGAAACAGCTCGTTGCATATTAGTTTGCTGTGGACAAGAGCACTAATATGACCGACACTGCACAGCTGTCAGTTTTCATTGGTGGAGTGGACTCCAGTTTATGCGTTACAGAGAAACTTTTGGGAATTAAATCAATGGATGGCACAACCTCAGGGAAAGCAATATTTGACAAAGTGTCTAAATGTGTAAATGAAATGAACCTCCCCTGGGACAAACTGATGAGACTGAGAACAGATGGAGTGCCCTCGATGTGCAGTGAAAAGAATAGATTAGTGGGGAGGATGGAGGACAGAAGGAAAAGAGAGAAATGCAGAGGTGAGTTGACAATGCACCACTGCATCATATACCAGGGACGCCGTTAATGCCCTGAAAATGGAACATGTTATGACCATTGTAACACAGACTTTATCAGAGCCAAAGGGTTACATCACCACCAATTTCTTGAGTCGAAAAATTCTGAACATGGTGACCTGCCCTATCACACAGAGGTGCGAACGTGAGTCGGAAGAAAGGTATGAACGCATTTTTTTGAGTTATGTGACGAAATCACAGAGCTACAGGATGAGAAGTGGCTATGCGAGTTGGTGTTTCTGTGTGAGACAACGAAGCATCTTACTCCACTAAACCTCTAGGTTCAGGGGCAGGGTTGTGTAATTGCGGACATGTATGATGCAGTGAGAGCTTTCCAGTCCAAACTGCGCCTGTGGGAGACTCATATGGCCCAGGCAAATAGCTATAAGAAAACAGTGCATTTAAGATGCTGTATGTTTTTTTTTCACTTTACCTAAAATCAGAAAATAGACTGTTTATGGTAGAAATATCTGCAGTTTATATTTTTGTATTAATAATTTGTCGAACCTCTAAAGAAAACCCGTTCAATTAAAATCTGTTATAAATGTTGACCCCATTTTGCCTTGGACTTAGATCCAGTTTTTAATTTTGCCCTCCTCTGTGATTGAGTTTCACACCCCTGCCTTCAATTTAATGTCTAAAACCTATGTATGAATAATAGTGTGTAAAGTAGACCCCCCCACCCTAAAACTAAGAGTTACTAACATTTTCATTCGTAAAGAATGAAACCCTCACATTTAATTTTGGCCCAGCGGGAGAACCACAGGTGAGCATCAAAACAGCAACACAAGCTGAGTTCCGCTGATCGTCCCAGTGAGAGTAAACCTGCAGAACCTCCTCTGAGTGGAAAGACACTTGTGAAGTGTGTCCTGTGCAGCTAGTCCATGCAAGACAACTGCTGGGGGACTGTGTTTCCCTCTTTGACTGGGACAAAACTTTTAGTTGATGTGACAGTTTGGTGCTAGGGGTAGAGTGGCTTCTTATCCCAGTCTTGTTACCGAAGCACCATTTAGGGTGCCAGGCTAAGCACTAAGATGTATAGTGACAGTAGCTGTTGTGCTTCTCTCCGTCTGCCACTCCTTCATATGTTCTCATTAAGAAAAAGAAAAAAGCTCCTTGACAGTAGGACCTCCCAGCTTTGTTTCTTCTTTAAAGAGTGTCAGCTGAGCAAAGCCATATAAACTAACCTGCCTTACACAGAAAGTTTAAACAGAACTTTTGACTATTGCAATTTCAAGAATAAAAAACAAAAACAAGCCCAGTACTGACAGTGATCTTGTCCAGAGTCACATACAGTATAGTACGTATGTACTGTATAGCTCTGTTTTAAACCCATGCTTGGATTCACCAAAAGGCATCAGACCCTCACCTCGCTTTAGATGTCATCTCTGTGATAAGATCTACTGTTTCTCTGCATGCCATCTATCATCAGACTTACTTCATCTAGCAACAAAGCTCACTTATTTTCTTGAAGGATGTCCTCATAGTACGTGTAGATTGCTGTAGTCATGTTTGCATGTTGCTTGTCCTTGTACAGTAGCACCAAGCTGACCTGACAGCTCCGTAGCAAACACATTATTGCCCCAGTATGAAAGCCAAACATTTATCACACTGGCTCTGCCAGGGGTTTCCCCAGAATTTTTTTTTAGGCCTGGTGGCAAGAGCTGAAAGAAACAATGAGCGAGTATTGAATTCATCCCTCATTTCTTCCCCCACATCTGCCCCTCTCCATTCTGGCAGAACCTTGCTTTTTTGGCTCCAGAGAAATGTAAAAAAAAATTCTTTGAAAGTTTGGGTTGTCCCCGTGGGGTGTTGGGAAGGCACAGAGAGGAAGGCCAACAGAGGCTCCCAAATGCAAGTGATTATTTCCTAATAATTAGAGCTGGGTGAACAAATTCTTATATCACGATATGGATCATGTCATACTAAGATAATGAAACATATCAGGATATAGTACATTTTCTGGAAATTTCATGAAATAATGTCTATAAAAAATAACAACATACCTCATGAAATGTATTATTGTCAGGGTCAGGTAGTTCGATGTGTTTGTTTGTTAGGATCAATCTGTGTTTCCCCTTTTATTTTGTAATTTTTTTGTGTCTTATTCCCCATATTCTGTCAAGTTTTCTTCTTTCCTGTGTGATTGCTTCCTCCTCCTAATGTGTTTCACCTGTGTCTGACTGTCTACCCCCTCCTTGTGTATTTAAGATGTTTGTTCCTTTCCTCCTGTGCCGAATTGTCTTTTTTGTTTCCTGAGAGCGGTCCAGCGTTGTATCTTTCGGAGTTTCCTCCTGCATGATCCTGTTTGTCTTTTCGTTCCTGAGTTTGTCTGTTTCCTAGAATTGTACCTTTGCTTTTTAGTCTGATCTCCTGGTGTCGAACCATATTATGATTAAACGACTTTGATTGAGGAACTTTCCATAGTGTCTCTGCAACTGAATCCTCCACAGTCTGTACCTGATTATTATTTTGACAGTCCTGTGGATTAAAGAATATCTAAACACCAAAACCACAGTTTTCGGTTGAAAAACAATGTATTTTGATGTTTAGTAGTGCTGTGGATTGATTCATATCCAAATCTTGACATTATTATGCAAAGAATTTGAATTTTACATATTGTATCATAAATATGCACAGTGAAAACTTAATCCTGAAGCACGTCACCTGTTCCTTCACGGACACAGAGCAGGAAAACACTGACACTCAGGCACCACTCACATTAGACTGGGACAATATCATCCTTCTGAATGTCTATTCGTCCACCGCTAACATTATAGTCTCATCTCGTTAATGAAAACTTACCGTTTGTCATAATTTTTGTCGTCAATGATCTTATTTCAGCTCATCAGCATCTTTATCATGTAGCCCTCACCTGGAGCTGTAGCGAACCAGAGCTTACTAGCTCTATCATCTTTCAATTTTTAAACTAGACTACTATGCACTGCACAATGGCAAGTTCTAACATTGGGGTAATTCAGCCATATATGTTTGAACCACACATAGATTCCAAGGAACAAGAGGAGGAACTACTTGTAAGGTTTAAGGTCGCCTACAAGGTGATTTCATCAGAATGTTAAGCCCCACCCTTGCAAGTCAACAGAACTGGTTTATTTTCTTTTCTATATAGAAGACCCAGACTCTCCTGTTTAGTTTTGTCCGAGACTGTCATTGGTTGATTGCAGAAATCCTCTGCTTTTTCATCGTGGAAGGTCTTTAAGGCCATACAATAGTCGCATAAAGTAATTAAACTTTTGGACTGTAACAAATATAAAAATTTTGAAAAATCATGACCTATCATGAGTCTCAACTGTCTATCATGACATTTTACATCTTGAAATAGCATCAAATACTTAAACAGATATCAGTATGATAACAACTACCTGAAATGACAGCAACAATCTTTGGGAGAAGATTATTTGATGTGTTCTAGTTATTCAATTAACTTGTGCCTTATTTACCATATACAGAGTGAGATTTGTGACCTGTTACTGCAACCAGTCACAACGATGAGGTCAAAAAGTTTTGATTTTACATTTTGGGAGCTCTTGTGTCATCCATTGTTATTTTACGGTCAGTGGTCTAAGCACATGTTTTTTATTTTATATTGAAAATACCGTATATTGTCAAAAATATACACCTTACTTTACTTTGTTGTTTTGACTTCAGTAAATCCACAATGTCTTGTTTAGACACAGCCTCAATATGTTATTTTGGCTTTAAATTTGTCCCGTTGAGATGTTTCTAGAATTCAAAGGACATGGCAACAGGATCTAATGGGATGGAAAATGGTCACCACCACAACTACCACCATCTATCACAGCTTTGAACAACTGCCTTGGCAATTGTAGCACAGAACATGGCCCGCTCATATTCCATGTCCCCCACCACCTCAATGATGCGGTTGAAGCTCTGCCAGTGGTGGAAGCTCAAGATCCCATCCACATAGCACCAGACCCCTATGGCTCCTCCTGTGGGTGTTGGGTCCACTGGAGGACAGACCCACGTCTCCCTTTTTTCTGAGCCCGACCGGACCCCATGGACAAAGGGCTGGTCACCAGGCCCTAGCTTATGGACCCCTTCCCCAAGCCTGGTTCCAGACGGGGTCCTAGTATCGCACCCAGGCAGAGTGCACAAGTCCTAGGTATCCTTCATCATTGGAATCAATTTTGAACTTCGCTTTGTCAGGCCCATCACTTAGGACCAGTTTGACTTGGGTGACCCTATCGGGTGCAAACACCACCCCGACAACATAGCTCCCAGGATCATTCGAGCAACCAAACCCCTCCACCAGGGTAAAGTGGTGGTTCATGGAGGGGGTTGTATTTTTTTTTTTTTTCGAGCGCATGAAACTGACATTGAATCTTTCAGAAACATAAACAGTTTTCCATAAACTACATATAATAGACCCATTAAACACATTTAGGACCTGAAATGAAAACACATGTTGAGGAGACTGATCAGTGTCATTTTTAATAATTTAAATGAACTTGAGCGTTGACATGTTCAGTATACCAAACATGTTTTGAAATACAACAAGCATTCCAGCAGTCTTTCTCACATTATATATAAGAACTATTAATTTGTGTTTTTAACTCAGCCTCTTGTCTAGCACCAAATTGTTTGTTAATCTCTGACTGCTTGCCTGTGTACCGACCCTGATTTTTGTATTAAACGGACTTGAGTTTGCAACACTGTCTCATTGTGCTTCTGGCTCCAAGTAAATTTCCTGGGAGAAAAGCGTTGCTAAATGCTTTAAAATTTAAGATATCTTCATGATTAAAGGATTTAGTTGTTGCAAGGATTAAAAAAAAAAAAAACAGCAACACGCTATATCATCACCTCTACCAAGTTTTCTTCCAATCTTACTATGTAGGAAGGCAGTCATCTAGAATGAAGTCTCAACTGTTTTAAATAGTTGTGTGTTCTTGCCCAAAAGGTATATATTTGATCAAATTGAGTCTAAGTATTCATATTTATATATACTGTACTTCTGTCAACAAAAAAGTGGAGTGTGGACACTATAACATATTTACACACAGGTCTAACACCTATTCACACACAGCATTATTGAAAACTAGTGGGCTGTATGTCTTTTTTCTTGACCCACTAATTTTTGCTGTCTGTTGAGGCGTGGGCGTTGAGCTTTAAGTTGGCTGAAGTTGCCTTTACCCTCAGTTCTCAAAGTAAAAGTCCTTTATTGTGGAGAGACAGATATGTAACTCATTAGCAACAACATAAAAAAAGGAATGCAGTCAAACGTTTTACTCAATGCAATAGATGATATCTTATTTGTAACCACCCAAGACTGACTTCATCAGAGCCAAGATGAACACTTTTAAAACTTTCAGTTCATAAAACCTTTATATGTTTTTTCACATAAATATGCCACAGGTTTTAATTTGTCTATATACCAAACAAGTTCAGTTGTAATTATTAATTACTTAATGTTATATATCTATATTTATATCTTTACTTGTATCGTGATCTCTTCTGGCCATCTCAGATGTTATTCCTGGGGTTTGCTGGAGCCACTCTAGCAGTTTGGGGGTAACAGCCCTAAGTGTTCCTATCACACATCTTTCCAGCTCATCTCTCAGCCCTTGGTATTTTTCAAGCACTCCAGCATCATTTTGTGTGGCATTGAGGTTTTCTTGTAGGCTTTATAGTCAATCAAAGCAGTAATGCCAGACAGGAGCTTCCATGTTATGCAGAAGAAAGTTATTGGCCTGTAGTTTGATATAATTGTTCCTGCTGGGGCTCCAGCTCATGCATGGAATATAGAAGGCAACAATTGACATGAGATGGTGAGTTTAGGGAGAAACCCACTGAACCCAGGGGACTTTGCAGTAGATGAAGAAGAGAAAGGGCAAGCGACAGTCCCAGTCCTTTCCAGTATCATCGACAAACTTGTGCAGCCTCATATAAATCTTTATGCCAAAGGGGTGGTCAGGATCAAATGTTAATTACCCTTTTCACTGACATAGCCATATGGGAGGGTATTTTTTTCCCCCGTGTGTTTATCTGTGTGCATGAAGGCGACAGGGAGAGAGAGAGAGAGAGAGAGAGAATAAAACAACAAAAAACTACCACACAGATCATTACCAATTAATCTGAGGATAAATATGATCAAGAAGTTAACATTTTGGTCTCTAGCGCAAAAACTGATGGAATGATGGATGGAGACAAGTCTTACTGCTGGTGCACAGGGTTGCAGCCCACTGGTTGCCCAACTTAATCACTCTTCATTCACACATACTGTTCAGGTTCAGATAACTGTTTGCAGTTAAATTACAATTTAAATCTGTTTCCTCTGGCCTCCCGAGATTTTACGTTTACTTGCTGCAGTGACATTACTACAGTGCTCATCAGTCACTTTCTGTTTGGAGGATCAGCAGTTTGTTTCCCAATTCCAGCTGTCAGCTTGGCGCAGTGTCCCTGGGCATGACAATGAACCCCATATTGATCCTGATGCTGTGCCATCAGTGTGTGAATGTGTTTGAATGGTTTCCTAACGCCCAAAATTAGATGACACTCCACTTTCACCAATATATAAATGTGTGTGAATGGGTGAATGTGACAAAGCTGTTGTAAAGCACTTAATAAATATAATGCAAATCCATTTGGATTGGAAGTTGGAAACTTGGATTAAACTGAAAATCATTTTATGAAGTATTTCTCTAACAAAAATCAATTAGTGAAACTGTGTAAGAAATGAAGGTAACAATTTAAAATGTCTGACATATTTGTATTAAACTTGAGATGCAGCTATTTTCTATTTCATCAACATTCTTTGTGTTTAGCCGTTGCAGCCACTTCAGACAAGGGCAGAACAAGACGTACTCAATCACCACTCATAAATCACTTTATATGTGTGAAGTGTCACAGACTATGAGGGTTAGCAGTAGCATGGTATGAACTATTAAGAGGACAGGCTTTGAAAAAATCACTTGTCATCCTATCACACTCTGTCAAAATAACAACCAGTTACAAACTCAACATTAATAAATATGTGTTTTTTATTCACTGAATCATACCTATACAAATCCATTGTAGACAATATGGACATACTAACAAATAAAAAAACCTAAAGGACACGGACACATGAAAGCCAAAAACAATAGCAATCATGTTGTAGCATCGCCTCACAGGCAGCAATCTCGAATAGATTTTTCTGCAGAGTAGATTGTTGTCCCATTAATAAATGTTGTCCTAGAAGACTGAACCATTTTGAGATATTTAATTTGTTTCCTACTTTTCCGGCTGAGTTATATTGTCTGCTTGGTGTTAGTGAAGGTTAAGGAAGTATTGTGATTAGTGTTGAACTTGTATTTAGTGTATGCAGGTCACTGAGTGTGCATATAGAAGAGAAAACTGGATACTTCAGCCAATCTGCACAGTGTGGTGGTTGCCTCTTTCCAAAAAGGTTGTCGTGGTGGACAGAAGCAGTGTGTGAGTGTGTAGAAATAATTGTCAGTTGTGTTGAGTGTATACTGAATCCAATGAGTTCGATAGTTCCATTGTCTGATGTTTTTTGTGGATGATTTGTTGATGTTACTAAGGATATTATTCCAAAATTGTTATCAGTGTAGATGTGGATGTATATATATTTTTAATGGCATACACTTTTAACACACAACGTCATTTGTCAATATATGACCTTGGCATTAGATGAATGTTGATAACTTTCTCACTAGATTTAACAGTTTTTAATGTTTTGATGAAGTCATTGGAGGGATTTCCCACACTGTTATATTTTTACTAATTTGACTGATGATTTGATTCATCATGTAACTAACTTTGTATGTATATAAGATGTTGCTATACTTGTTTCTTTAGTCTCATGAAGAGCGGCATTACTTGAAACATCGGAGAGGTGCATTTAATAAACGGAAAATTGGAGCCCTGCAGTGTGTGAGTCATTATTTCCCTCTTCATGTACAAAGAGAAAGTTCAATATTTCAAATATAACTTTCAGATATTAATTAATTAAGTTCAATTAATTGGATTTACTGCTACATTGGAAGTAAACAAAGAACCTAAATGAAAAATTAAAATTAACAATAAAAAATGGTTTGAAATTTGTAAAAAAAAACAATATATTGAGAGAAAATTTGTCTCTATTTATGTGGATGTCGAATCTTTCACGATTGTAAATGTAGGAAATTGAACCCATCAGTCTGTGCTATGTTTAAGGAAAATTAAGAAAGTTTTTTTTTTTGTTCTGACACTAGATCCATTATATTATTGAAATCAATTCAATACATAGCATATTAGCCCTTGGAGAAAACCTTTTAATTTCAACTACTAACTAAACCAACAGGAACCACAATCTTATTTCAAGAGAGAAGTTTGTTGACGTGAGGACGTAAGGCATTAAAGCATAAAGTTCCAGTACGAGTGTACAATATTTCAAAACATATAGTTCATTCCCAGGGATTTAGATTAACTGTATATCTTGACAACCTTCAGTAATGTGACTTCCACCCTTTTAGAACGTCACCTGAAGTCCTGCTGGTGGGATCACTGTAATTAGCCTTCAAGCGTCAACATTAAATATTAACTTTGTGCATTAGTCAAAACATGAATATTTAAGCAAATACTGTTTAAATACCATTTCGATCAGGAGAGACTCAGTGTGAAAGAGTGATTACTTTAATGCCATGTGCACAAGAAAAGAAAACACTTTGGCGATGAGACTCCATCGCAATGACACAGCTGTAAAGAGAAAGAGGTGATGGTGAGTAGGATAGAAGATACCCCTGGAGCTTAGACAGTGGTGGTGGTGATGAGGACAAGCTGGTTACTTCGAGAACAGAACCAGAAGAGGATGAACTGTGAGCTCCACTGCCTCAGAGCTGGGGAAACTGGAGGAGGATGGAGTGGAAGAGGAGGTTTTCATGAAAATCCTGCAATGACATCTGACAGATGCAAATGAGAATGCATTTAAAGTGATAGAGTAAGGTAAGAGAGAGAGATGAATGAAAGCTAGTCTTCCTGCCTTCGCTAAACTTCATTACTGCACCATTTTCAACCTAACATACGAACCCTCATATTTAAGGCTGTTGGAGTCAGGTATGTTGACAATGTGGCTGTTCACACAGACCACCATTTATATTACAATACAATACAAGGCGACAACTAAGTGTAATTTAGTTAATTTTGGCTACCAAAATTAATCAATAATTATCACAGACAACTAATGATTGTTAGAATAGTAAGATCTAATTTACATTAGATTACCTTGGGGCACCACCCTTAAAGAAGGGAAAAGTTAGCCAATTTAATTAATTAGTCCCATGAAATCTACCAAACTCTGAATTTGGAATTATGCTTAATAATTAAATTCATTACAACTAACATTCACTCATCAACAGCTAGTTGGAGTTCTTGACAGTGTAGAAGTTGGCAAAATTCACTCCTCTGCAACATTAAACACATGTTTATCCAAAAGTACTTATACAAGAATGCTTGTGTGTGTGTGTGTGCATAAGAGAGAATCAAAATGGCTTCTAAGGCCGATGGATTTTAAACAAAGGCAAAATGGCTGAAAGCTGTTTGAGTGTCAGACCAAACGTTCCTTTGTTACTGGGGGCTCAGACCATTTGGTGGTTGAGATCCTGCATGTTTAAACAGTGTTGTGTATGTGTGAGGATGTGGTGCCAGGTTAGAAAAAAGATGAGTCCAAGTTGAGGCTCTTGCGGGGAATTTTCGTGGAGAATGCAGTTCTTGTTGTTCAGTCCTGATCCTGGAGGAAAGCGGTCGCTCCTTTGATTTTTGCAGAGTTAGCAGTTATGCTGAACTGTTATACTTCCTGCAACAGTTCAGGAAGTTTGACTGTGGCTGACCTACAGTCTGGTTCAAAGGTCTAAGGGCAGAGGATGTCACATTTGTACAGTTTGTCAAAGCCCAGTGAGATAATGTGTAAATTGTGATTTTGGGCTGTACAAATACAATTTGATTTGATTTGATTTGATTTAACCTGCCTCAGGAAGTGCTGATCACCTTCTACACCACCATCATCCAGGCAGTCCTCTGCACTTCCATCACTGTCCAACCAGAAGTATATTTCAGCTACCTGCTATAACTGAGATTCAAGCTCTGGCAGTGCCTTCTTGTCCTGTGACTACTTCAACTTCCCCAGTGACAATTCCAAAGTCATTTGGCTGGTCATTTGTAGAGGCTTTTGTAATCACAGTGATTGCCGCAATGAGCTGTTCACAGTCTGAAATTTTAATCAGTGTCATCATAATACAAACAACATCTTCATACAGGCAAAAATTGTACAGAATTCTAATTTTGTGTTTACAGTGCTTTATTAACAGCTGAGTCTATCTCTTTTCAATCAATCATTTGATGGTAAAATATGTATGAGCTGTGTATTATATCCTAATACTACTGTATCCCATCCTGGCACTGTCCTTTCTAACCCTGCCACTCAGGGCTTCTCCTCCCTGCTTGCAATCATGCTATGTCAAACTTTAGGGGATAAATTAAGCTAAACTGTGTGTACAGTATGTTAAATTGTGAAATATTATAAATCATTTAATCAAACAATAAAAAGTGGGAGAATCTGGAAAAAAAAATTCACATGAAAATAAAATCAATTCCTGATCAACCAGTAACCAACAGAAGTATGTGTGAGATGAGCATCTGGACATTTACCACCTACACACTCTTCAAATGTGGTGTGGCTAGATGATGGCCAACTGCATCTAAAAATGTGTGCTTATACAGAATAATATAAATAATATTATTTTTTTTTGATATTTATGTAAATAAATGACACAAAATAGATAACAATTTTATTGAATATATTGTCATTTATACATTATATAAAGTCTACATTACCGCAGAATTTCTTATTACATCATTAAGAAATTGCTGTGTTCGTAAAAGGGCTGGATTTGTGTAATTGCTTTTAATTTAGTGCTTGTAAGGAGAGATTTTTTTGGGCTTTCTGCCTGGCTGGCAGTTGTGGTGTTTAACTATGTCACTAAGTATGTGATACCTTTTCTGGCAATTAAGTTGCTCTGTATAAAGCCATGGCTGTTGGCCATAAGTTACATGCAACCAGTTGATAAGATTTTGTGACTTGGAGTGTTTAGTAGGAAGCAAGTGGACTTCTTATCTTGTTTGAAGATGTTTTGCCTCTCATCTGAAAGACTTTTTCAGTTCTGAGGGTCAGTGTGGGAAACCCAGGTATTCTAACCCAGAGTGGGTGGAGGCAATCACCAAAAATGGGGATGTGGCACATGTGTTCATGTGACACCTTGGGATCACATGGCCCCAGGTGTGTATGAGGGTTAAACCGCCTGGGGAGGGCTCCCAAGACAGCATTGTAGGTTACAGACAAATGGTGTCTTAGTCCACCACCCTTGTTTAGAGAAAGTTTCTCCAAGTGGACATAGATGGCCTCTTTTACTCCTCTTTCAAACCATCTGTCCTCTTTGTCCAGAACGTGGACATTGGAGTCCTCAAAGGAGTGACCTTTCTCCTTAAGATGCAGATGTACAGCTGAGTCCTGTCCCGATGAGGTGGCTCTCCTGTGTTGTGCCATGCGTCTGTGGAGGGGCTGTTTGGTTTCACCTATATAAAGGTCAGAGCACTCCTCTGTGCATTGAACGGCATACACAACATTACTGAGCTTATGCCTGGGTGTTTTGTCCTTGGGGTGGACCAGTCTCTGTCTTGTTTGAAGTTAACTCGAATTTTGTGTTTTTGGACGATTTTTCTGTATTTTTCCGATAGACCTGCCACATGTGGGATGACCACGTTCTTCCGTTTTTCACTTTCTGCCTCAGGTGGTTCTTTGTGGCACCTTTTGGACGATTTGACAAAGGTCCACTTCGGGTAGACGCATGTCTGGCGCGCTGTCTTGATGTGTGTCAATTCCTTTTGTTTTCCCTCTGTGCTAGAGGGAACCTTCTGGGCCCGGTCTTGTAGTGTCCGGATTACCCCCAGTTTGTGTTCCAGTGGGTGGTGGGAGTCAAACAAGAGGTACTGGTCTGTGTGCGTGGGCTTCCTGTAGACCTCGATGCTGAGGTTACCATCCTTACCAAGAGACACCGCACAATGCAGGAAGGGCAAACTGTTCTTCATATCCTCCTTGGTGAACTTGATGTTCTTGTCCACCGCATTTATGTGTCGAGTGAAAGCCTCCAATTCTTGAGTTTTGATTTTGACCCATGTGTCATCCACATATCTGAAGGATAGCTGGAGGATCGCCCCCCCAGTCTGGGTGTTTTCACCACATCCTCATTTTTGGTGATTGCCTCCACCCACTCTGGGTTAAATACCTGGGTTTCCCGCACTGACCCTCAGAACTGAAGAAGCCTTTCGGATGAGAAGCAAAACATCTTCAAACAAGATAAGAAGTCCAGTTGCTTCACTCCAAGATTAAGATGACCTGGATGACTGAGAACCTTCACGGACAACATTTTGTGACCAATTTGCAAAAAAAGATTTTGAGTTTTGTTCTATGGGTGTGGATCAATGTGATTCTGGAATGCAGTTGCTAGTCGTTCGATAAAGAATGCAAATAGTTAAGGAGCAAGTGGGAGTTCTATTTTGTGAAGTGTGACATTTTTGGGATTTGGTTGTTCATTTGAAGTGATGTGTTGTGAAAAACTGTGATCCAATTAATAATTAGTGTTTTTCTGAGAAATGTCATGCAAATTTCTCTGCATCTAGTGAAAGGATGAAAATCAAAGAGTTATGATGTGATAGATTTATCCCATCTTGAAGAGATGTTGTGTGTTGTTAGATAAACCTTTAGTAAACCTGGTTGATCTGGGTGACTCAAAGATGGGATAACTGATTCAATTTGGGCTGCGAGTGCGTTCCTCATTATTTTGATATCTGTGTTTATTCAAGAAATGGGTCTGTTGCACGTACAGTGATCTGGGGTCTTGTTTCAGGCACTACTGATGTAAGTGTTGTACATGTGTTCCTGTGATCAGGTATAGAATATTTTTTTTACTTCCATCTGCCCGTCTGGCCAGTATTGTTGATATTGTTTGCTAGAAGTGTTTGTCTTTCTGTTAGTGTGGATAGTGTGATATATAATCTTTTCTGTTTTTTTTTTTCTTGTTTTCTTGTTTTCACTGTATAAAGTCACAGTCTGAAGACATGAATGGTTTGTAGATGATAGGTGATATTTTCTGTTTAGTTTAGTATAGTTGAACTGGTTGACTAGATACATTTTTTTTTAAAACATCTTCACATTGTAATGAAAAAACCCTTTTACAATAGGTTTAATGAAAACATATGTGTCGTCAAAGAAAACTGCTACATGTTGTCTCAAAGATTTCCAAGACATGAAAACAATTTTAAGCATTTGTTCCTTTTAAAAGTCGTTAGAGTGTAACAGCTTTGTATGCTGGAGTTTGTGGGTTGACATAATTTGTGCACTTTCTCTGGCACGTCAGTGTTTTATCTGCTCATACAACATATGAGGCAGGCCCCAATGCAGACACATATGCATATGGACCAGCATCAATACTACATGTGTGGCACAATGCCAACCTGAAGATTTCACCTGAGGAAAAATTTAAATTCAACAGCCTCAATAATAAGGAACTAAGTTTACACAAACAAGAGATACAGTTCTAGTTAAATAGTTAAATAAGTAATATTACAATTTTTGTTACAATTTTTCAAATTAGTAAGAATCTGTAAAAACAGCATTCACTTAGTGATGTGGGGGAAAAAGGAACCTGGCTGTGGGCCAACACAGCTGTAGGATGACAACCATGAGGGTGAAGCAATAAGCAAAGCCAAGCGAGCAGGTGGAAGTCAAGCAAAAAGATAAAATGGAGCAGAAGCAAAGGAGCAGTTAAACACTTAGATCCACAGATAAACATTAATACTAGACCACAGTCTATCACACAGAGAACAAAAGGAATTAAAGTGGAATCAATTAATTTTCATTTAAACAGTGCAGCTAATGCTACATTACCTGCACTGGTGGCAGAGGGAATGAGGAAGCAATTAACGATCAATAACCGAAACAGTAACGATGAGCGGAAGAGGCAAAGGTGGCAATTTACGTTGAACTCAACAACTCCTTCTCTTGTTTTGTGCTGATATGGTCCTCCCGCTCAGTATGGCCTCTTATGCTGCAAAATTTGGGAACTTTTGAGTAAGACTAAAATACACTGGTGATGGTGAAGCTCCTAGTAGGGATTATGTTGCAGAGGAATTAATTCTCCAGTCATCGTGGATTAGTGCGCATGATATTTACTCATTTATTGCGTTGCCTAACAAATTCGATTTTGAGTTATGCTTCTGTCAGGAGTCCACGCTGAGACGTTTTCTGAAGGTGGTGTCATCTAAATGCAT
>KV751329.1:3441202-3454744 GCA_001698575.1 Mola mola | reverse complement strand
CTGTAGATAAATTTGGAATATGGTATGGTTTCAGAAAATATAAAGTCCGTATGCGAAAGGACAGCTCTGGCCACCTTATCCAGATCCCAAATTCAATCTCCCTCGGTCCGTATAACGGCCGCATTATATATCCAGGCCAAGTGACAAAGCGCTTCATCTGTCAGTCAGTGGAGCACCAGGTGAAATATTGGCGCTGTGGGAACCTGGGCCACAAGGCCAGAGTGTGTCAGTATGAAATTGAGTACTCTCTGTGCGGCCACAGAGGCCACACTTTCTTCAACTGCCCGATATCTTATTCAAACAAGGCAAAAAGTGCAAAACATCCCACTACACAGCTGAGTAACACTGACCAGGCTACTCCAAAACCTCCTGCTGCTCCCCCTCGACCTGCATCTGTTCCGCTTCCACCTGCACAGTCACTGCCTGTCGAGTTGCAGATCCCAGACCAGCCTGAGTCTCAGCCGCAGGCAGCCGATCAGGCCTCCAGCCCGCATTATGCAGATCCACCAGCTGCGGACGAACAGTTGGCTGCTGCCGTGTCTCTGCCTGCAGAAGCACAGCTGGAGGCTGATCCGCAGGTTGTGGAAGAGCTGCGGGCCGACGGTCAGAGTGAATCTGGTGAGCAGGTTTTGTTCCCGATTCACTTGGAGAGCAGCGATGATAATGATGATGATTGCATTGAGGAAGAAGTCTCAGAGCATTATGAGACAACCAGTGAGAGCGGGGATCCGAGTGCCTCCCGTCTCCACGGAGAACGACCCACCAGCTCCCCTGTGTGTCCCTCTGATGGAGGGGAGGTGAGTTTTTCTTGTTCCTCCGTCTCTGTGACAAGTGAATCTGTTTCAGATGAGCCTCTGCTCAGCAAAAGGAAGCGTCCTGTCGTTTCCGGTCATCATAGCATAGACAAGAGGAGAAATGACAAGAGCAGCCCCCAGTAAGTGGAACTCTCTTCTTCTCTCCTTAATGAGCCTTTTTAAAGTGGCAACGTGTAATGTGAGAGGTCTGCAGTCCCGCAGAAACAGACAAGAAAAAGTAAATTACTTATTAAATACTGACTTGGATTTCTTTTTTCTGCAAGAGCTCCGTCTTAAAAACAGCACAGATGTAGCTGATGTCTGTGGTCTGTGGCATAAAGGAGTGTCAGTGATCTCTATCGGTAAGGACAGCGCTGATGGAGTGGGAATCTTCTTTAAAAACCACAACGTCACTATCACCCCCCCACCCTTCATGGTCATTGTTGTCACTTTACAGTAGGTTGTCAGGAACAACTCAGAGCAGACTTCAGCTGGCCAGTCAATTCCGCATATGTTGAATAATCTTAGGGTCCTCTTTGTGGCTGTGGCGCTGTAAGTAGTTGCTTAATTCGTGAATAGTGAGGGCCAGCTCTGTCTTGTCTGTGTTCACAAACGATCCATTAATACAGCTACACATGCAACAGGTAAACTAGTGTTTCATTGGGAAAAAAGTATCAGGTTTCAACTTCAGCTCTGTTTCGTCTGTTTAGTCTGTTCTCATTTTGAGATGTGTGACTTTTTTAACTGAAACTTTGCTTCCTACATCATGTAGAGAGGAACTGAGCGCAAAGGCTAAGTCACATACTGTACTTCGTCCAACGACATGAACATGTCATTGTATTAAAACAAAGCTAAATAATCCTCTTCTCACAGTCCTTCTCTGCAGACATTTTGTTTTGTGATAGCAAAATAAACAAGTGTATGAGTAGTAACAGTATCAGTGACAGACTGTTTGAGTGGCAGGAAATAAAATGAGCACCAGCACACAGAAACACATGAGGTTAAACGATCACAAACCCTGGCTTATCTAGCATTTGTCAACATTTGCCTGATGGTCCAGGATCATTAGGGTGGTTCTTGTGAAAATCAGAGTCCATTATGTTCCAAGAGGAAACCCACGACCTCTCCCCCGGCCCATAGCCCTCCCAGTCTACTAGATACTGGAAACCTCTCAATCTGCGTCCAACACAGCTTATTCACCGTGTAAATGGGACCACCATCGATGAACAGGGGAGGAGGCAGGGGCTTGATGGGTGGCGGTAGAGGACTGATTCTGACAGAACGGACCTTTCTGACATGAAAGATGGAGTGCACTCGGAGAGACCTAGGAAGCTTGAGTCTCACAGACACAGGATTAATTATTATGGACACAGGAAATGGACTGACAAAACTTATGGGACTCGATCCTAAGAGGTAAATCTTTGGATGACAACCACTTGTTGACCCGTCTAGAATACAGGCGCAGGCCTTCTCTTCCTGTCTGCAAACTTTTTATAAGACTGGGCTGATATGAGAAGATTCCAGGGAGCACATGAACATGTCCACCGGCACCAATGGACCAAGGCCACCGCAGACGGGACGCCAACCTTCCTGTCCAGCACCGGAAATAAAGGGGGCTGGTACCTAAAGACACAGTGGAATCGGGACTTGCCAGTAAAGGTATACAGAAACGTGTTGTGGGCACATTCCCCCGACATGACATACCAACTCCAGGAGGCTGGATTCTGGGACGCCAAACAATGGAGTCCAGTCTCCAGCCTCTGGTTTAACTGCTGTGCCTGTCTGTTAGTCTGAAGAATAGTAACCACCTGGTTTGATATGGATTCAGGATTTTAGCAGTTTTAATATATTCAATGTATCAGGTACCAGATCTGGGGGATTCAATAATGCAGAGACAACAGAGAGTGTTCTGAATCAATAGTCGTTTTATTAACAATCGTCCAAACTAAGAAATTTAAATTATGCAAAAGTACAGAATAAGGATAATGCAAACTTGGTAATCGACACGGAATATAAAGTGGACACAAAGAGACTCACAAGGATTAAATGCTGGAATGCTCGAGGGGAGGACAAGACAATCTGGCAAAGGAGAAAGGGAACACGGGGGTTAAATACATGAGGGATACGTAGACAATTGGACGCAGGTGGGACACATTAGGGAGAGAGAATAATCAGACACACTTGGGGGACAAGCCTAGACAGAAAGTGGGGAATAGACACATAGGGATTTCAAAACAAGAGGGTAAACACTGACTGACCCTAACAGACATACACTTTACACTAGCGGACCCTGACACAACGTTCTTATGATCAGTACAAATCAGGAATGGTTGTTCTGTCCCTTCCAACCGGTGCTTCCACTCCTCTAAGGAAAGCTTAACAGCCAGCAGCTCACGGTCTCCCATGTCGCAGGAGAAAACTTGCAAGATAAAATGGAGATGGATAGAGCTTGTTGTCCTGTTCATACTCCTTACGCTCCTAGGATGCAGGGTTATTGGTGATGCCAAGAATCTCCAAAAGTAGAATGGGAGGCAGAGCTTTCAGCTATCAAGCTCCTCTCCTTTGGAACTATCTTCCACTCTTGGTACGGGAGGCAGACACTCTCTGATTTCAAAACATTCCTTTATGATAAAGCTTATAGTTAGGGTTGACCTATCTAGCCCTTAGTAATGCTGCTATAAGCATAGGTCGGTGTGGGAACACTCCATGATGCACTGAGCTGTCTTCTCTGCCCCCTCTGACTCAGACTCCATCTCTGCTCCTCTAAATGTCCATATCCTTATACTAACTTTACTTCTTCTAGACTTCTTTTCTGGAATTAGGTGTTGACCAGTCCTGCAATGCCGGAACCTTTTCAGGGTCCATGCCAAACTGCCCCTCGGAGACCACAAACCCTCACCAAAAACACTGGAAACATGAAATTCACATTTCTTTGACATAAAAATAATTCTAAAATAACTTCTCTAAAACCAACCTAACATGTTTTTTATTGCTTTCCAGGTCAGAAGAAAAGATCAAAATATCATCTAGATACAAAACAAAAACTTATTAAAAACTCATGGAGAATATCAGTGACCATAGACTGAAATGCAGCTGGAGCATTATTCATTCATTCATTCATTTTCTACCGCTTATCCCGTTAGGGGTCGCGGGGGGGGGCTGGAGCTTATCTCAGCATCTTGGGGCGAAGGCGGGGTACACCCTGGATGAGTCGCCAGTTCATCGCAGGGCTGACATATAGAGACAAACAACCATCCACACTCACATTCACACCTACGGGCAATTTAGAGTGACCAATTAACCTACCCCCAGATTTGCATCAAATCAAATCAAATCAAATCAAATTTTATTTGTATAGCCCGAAATCACAATTTACACATTATCTCACTGGGCTTTGACAAACTGTACAGATGTGACATCCTCTGGCCTTAGACCCTCGAACCGGGTGAGGAAAAACTTAAAAAACCCTTAAACAGGGAAAATAAGAAACCTCAGGAAGAACCACAGAGGAGGATCCTTCTTCCTAGGACGGACAGACGTGCAATAAATGTCACTTGTACAGAACACAAAAACATGATAACAACAATTCATTTAGAATGTATAAAACATCCATGAGTCCCAGAGTCTGTGAATTCTATAAATCCGGATGTGTGGAAAGTCTAGTGATCCAGACGCAGGTGGACTCTGTTGGTCCAGGAGTCATTGTACTCCATGTAGGAAGATCTGGGTGTTGCTGAGTCCAAGAGTATGTAGAATCTGTAAATCCAGGGATATGTGAAGTGGAGTGGTCCAGAAGCAGGTGTAGTCTATTGATCCAGAAGCCATTGTGATCTGTGGGTCCCGATTTGCACTTGGAAATCCAGCCTAGGATCCAAGTCACAGGATCCAAGTCACAGGATCTCCTTTCCTAATGTGGCCAGGAGGCATCAGGCAGGACCACAGCAGCACCTCCCACCGCGACCTAGAAAAACCTGCAGGATGGTAAAGCACAACGACTCCGGGGAAGAAGTAAAGTTAGTGTAAGGATATGGACATTTACAGGAGCAGAGAAGGAGTCGGAGTCAGAGGGGGGAGAGAAGAAAGCTCAGTGAATCAGGGAGTGTTCCCCCAGCAACCTAAGCCTATAGCAGCATAACTAAGGGCTAGATAGGCCAGCCTTAACTATAAGCTTTATCAAAAAGGAAGGTTTTAAGCCTACTCTTAAAATCAGAGAGTGTGTCTGCCTCCCGTACCAAGACTGGAAGATAGTTCCACAGGAGAGGAGCTTGATAGCTGAAAGCTCTGCCTCCCATTCTACTTTTGGAAATTCTTGGGATCACCAATAACCCTGCATCCTGGGAGCGTAAGGTTCTGGATGGGCGATAGGGTACTATGAGCTGTTCAAGATAAGATGGTGACTGACCATGAATAGCTTTGTAGGTGAGAACAAGGATTTTAAATTCTATTCTAAATTTAGCGGGGAGCCAGTGCAGAGAAGCCAGTATGGGGGAAATATGGTCTCTGATATTAGTTCTAGTCAGTACACGCGCTGCTGCATTTTGGATTAACTGAAGAGTTTTTAAAATTTTGTTAGGGCAACCTGAAAATAAAGAATTACAGTAGTCCAGCCTGGAAGTAACAAACGCATGAACTAGTTTTTCTGCATCTTGTTGAGACAGGATGTGCCGGATTTTAGCAATGTTACGGAGGTGAAAGAAGGCGGTCCTTGAAATCTGTTTAACATGTGATTTAAAAGACAGCTCCTGGTCAAAGATAACACCCAGGTTTCTGACAGTGGTGCTGGAGGCCAAGGCAATGCCATCCAGATTAACTATGTTGCTGGATAATGAGTCTCTAATGTGTTTGGGGCCCAGCACAATGACTTCAGTTTTGTCAGAGTTTAACATTAAAAAGTTATGAAACATCCAGTTTTTAATGTCCTTAAGACATGACTGTAGATTAGCTAACTGATGGGTTTCATCTGGCTTCATTGATAAGTATAGTTGTGTGTCATCTGCATAACAGTGAAAATGTATGGAGTGCTTTCTAATAATTTTACCTACAGGAAGCATATATAGAGTAAATAGTAATGGTCCAAGCACAGAACCTTGTGGGACTCCATGACTAACCTTGTCATATCTTGATGATTCATCATTAACATGAACAAAATTATATCTATCAGATAGGTAGGACTTAAACCATCTTAGAGCAGATCCTTTAATGCCAATTTGGTGTTCCATCCTCTGTAGTAAGATGTGATGATCGATAGTGTCAAAAGCTGCACTAAGATCTAATAAGACTAGTATAGAGATAAGTCCCGCATCAGATGCAGTGAGGAGGTCATTTGTAACTTTTACCAATGCCGTTTCTGTGCTGTGATGCTTTCTAAAACCTGACTGAAACTCTTCAAATAGACTATTATACTGAAGAAAGCCACATAGTTGTTTCGCTACTGCTTTCTCTAGAATCTTTGAAAGAAAGGGGAGGTTGGATATTGGTCTATAGTTGGCTAAAACTTCTGGGTCTAGGGTAGGTTTTTTTAGGAGCGGTTTAATTACAGCTACTTTAAATGACTGGGGCACATAACCTGTTACAAGGGATAGATTGATAATGTTTAGTAGTGGATTTCTAATTAGGGGTAAAACCTCTTTGAGCAACCTAGTAGGTATGGGGTCTAGTATACAGGTTGATGATTTAGATGAAGATAATGTTGTCGTTAGTTCCTTAAGGTCAATTGGATGGAAGCTTTCCAAACACACATCAGGACTAATAACAGCCTCTATAATTCCTGTTGCTGAACTGGAATCTGTGGAGTGTAGGATATTTTCTCTGATAAGTCTAATTTTATTATTGAAGAAGTTCATAAAATCATTACAGGTGAGGGCTCTAGGAATGCATGGTTCAATAGAATGATGGCTCTCAGTCAGCCTGGCTACAGTGCTGAAAAGGATCCTGGGCTTATTCTTGTTTTCTTCTATCAACGCTGAATAGTAGTCTTTTCTTGCTCGGCGAAGGGCCTTCCTGTATACTTTAAGGCTATCCTGCCAGGCCATGTGTGGCTCTTCCAGTTTAGTGGAACGCCATTTCTTTTCAAGTTTATGAGTTTTCTGTTTTAACTTGCGAGTGTTAAGATTATACCACGGAGCTAGTCTCTTTACTGGTTTTGTTTTCTTTTTAACTGGGGCAATGGAATCGAGTGAAGCACGTAGAGAGCCGGCAGTGAAATCGGCAAGGTGATCAAGCTGGGAGGGGCTAAATTTAAGATATGACTCCTCTGTTATTTTGGGATATGGCACTGAAATTAATGCAGAGGGAATAATTTCTTTAAAATTTTCAACAGTGTCCTCAGATATGCATCTGCTATAATAACTAGTGACTCTTGGTTTATAGTTGATGAGCAGAAATTCAAATGTTAGAAGATAATGATCTGATAAAAGCAGATTTTGCGCAGAGACATTTAAATGCTCAATTTCAATGCCATATGTCAGAACAAGATCAAGGGTGTGATTAAAAGTGTGTGTTGATTCTTGTACACACTGACAGAAGCCGAATGAATCTAATAGTGAGAGAAATGCCGTACCAAGGCTGTCGTTTTCAATGTCTACATGGATATTAAAGTCACCTACAATAATGACTTTATCTGTTTTGAGGACCAAAGCTGAGAGAAACTCTGAAAATTCAGATAAAAATTCAGTGTAGGGTCCAGGTGCTCGATACACTATAACAAACATAATTGGAGTTTTCATGGTTGGATCGGAAATGCTAAGAATGAGATTTTCAAATGAACTAAATTTTTGTTTGGGCTTAGGGTTTATTAATAGGGCAGAATTGAAAATGGCTGCAACTCCACCACCTCTGCCAGTGTCTCTGGGAATGTGTGTGTTAATGTGACTGGGAGGAGTGGATTCATTAAGACTTACATATTCGTCTTGGCACAGCCAAGTTTCAGTAAGGCAGAATAAATCAATATTGTTATCTGATATAAGCTCATTTATTAATACACCTTTAGATGATAGGGATCTGATATTCAAGAGTCCACATTTAAGTCTCTTTACTTTGTAAACTGCCTCATTAGTGGTGTTGATTTTTATTAAGTTCCTATGTGAACTCTTATTTGATTTAGTGAATTTAGTGAATTTATGTGGACGGGGGACAGACACAGTCTCTATGGGGTTGTAGGTGGATGACTCTAAAGGAAGCGCAGAGAAGCGTGTAAGACTGCAACTCTGCTTCCTGGCCTCAACTCTGAATTGTCAATTTGGCTGACTAATAAATCTGGCCATATTTCTAGAAATGAGAGCAGCTCCATCCCAAGTAGGATGGATGCCGTCTCTCCTCATTAGACCAGGTCTTCCCCAGAAAGTTTGCCAATTATCAATGAAACCCACGTCGTTTGCTGGACACCACCTCGACAGCCAGCGGTTGAACGACGACATGCGGCTAAACATATCGTCACTGGTCAGGTTAGGCAGGGGACCAGAGAAAACTACGGAGTCCGACAGTGTTTTGGCAAAAGCACACACCGACTCAACATTAACTTTAGTGACTTCCGACCGGCGTAGCCGAACGTCATTACCGCCGACATGAATTACAATCTTACTGTATTTACGTTTACTTTTTGCCAGCAGCTTTAAATTTGATTCCACGTCGCCCGCTCTGGCCCCAGGAATACATTTGACTATGGCCGCTGGTGTGGAAAATGTCACGTTTCGCAAAATAGAGCTGCCAATTACTAGAGTTGGTTTCTCAGCGGGTGCGTCACTGAGTGGGGAAAATCTGTTGGAAACGTGAACGGGTGGGTGGTGAACCGTGGGCTTCTGCTTAGGACTATGCTTCCTTCGAACAGTCACCCAACTTCCCTGGTTTCCCGACTGCTCGGGAGCTGCTCTCAGTCGACCCGCACCGGCTAATGGGGGCTGGCTAGCTAGCGAAGCTACTGGTTTGGTTTGCAAGGTGCGGATCGTAGCCTCCAAATCACTAAGCCTCGCCTCCAACGCAGCAAATAAACTACACTTAGTACAGGTACCATTATCACTAAATGAGGCAGAGGAATAAGTAAACATGTGACACACTGAGCAAGAGAGAGGAGAACGAGAGGGAGAAGCCATTGCTGTGCGCCAGGTACAATACCTGAGTTGGTTAGCACGGCACAGAACGGTTGGAAGAGTAGCGATAAATTCACTAAAATGAGAGCGGGCTAAAGGGTGCTTAAGTACAGGGTTTACACTTTCAATACACAGCAGTTAAACAATTAATGTCGTTAAAACCCTCTCAGATAGTTAGCAAGGTACAGCAAGACGACCAGACACAAACAACAGGAAGTGACGCAATACGCTTACCGCCGTAGAGACGGTGATGCATGTTTTTGGAATGTGGGAGGAAGCCGGAGTACCCGGAGAAAACCCACGCAGACACAGGAAGAACATGCAAACTCCACACAGAAACGTCCTGACCCAGAATCGAACCCAGGACCTTCTTGCTGTGAGGCGACAGTGCTAACCACTGCGCCACTCAAAATGAGTGACCTGATATTCATAGTGTCAAGTAGGAGTGTTGAAGGCAGTCTTCCACTTGTACCCCCCTCCGATGTGGACCAAATATTGAGCATTACGTAAGTCGGGTTTTGTGAACCCGTAGCTCCCTGAAGGAGCTCAAAACTGGAGGGAATGAGGGGGAGAGGATACATGTTCTTTACCGTGATGTCATTGGGTCTATGGAAGTCAATGCATGGTCTCTTCTCCTCCTCCTGCTACTCCTCCATGGTTCGATGTTCACGGGCTGACAAGATGTACAACCGACCATGAGGAGGGGAAGTTCCAGGAAGCAAGTCTATTGCACAGTCATAGGGGTGGTGAGGACAAAAAGAAATAGCTTTGGCCTTGTTAAATACCTGTTTTAGATCCAGGTAACAATCTGGAACTGAGGACAAAAACTCCGGACACTCCTTCAGTGATGACGAAATTTGTAAAATTAACCATGGATATCCTAAGACAAGCTGTTTTTGCGGAGTGCTGTAAATATGAAAACATATCCTTTCAGTGTGAGTGTCAGGAAAGGTCAGGGTTACAGGTGAGGAGCAGCGTGTGATAAATACATCAGTCAACCAAGGCAGTGGCAGATGAGGGGGAGTCTAAACAAACAACGATGGTCCGAATGTTGAGGACCCCTCCTTCTTCTACAGCTTCTTCACTGCACTCTCAGCCCACTCTGACAAAGCACTTTTAGTGGGAGGGGACCTCAACTTGGTTTGGTCTTTGTGATGCTTGGTGCTCATGTCACCCCACACTCAAAGAATACACACACTTCCCACCAGTCCACCATTCCTATTCCCGTCTCGACTACTTTTTCACAATCTTTTTCACAAAGATTCACCCTATCACCATCAGCGACCATGCACCAGTCGCCCTCACAATCTCACTAAAAAAATAGTCACACCATTATCTAATCAATGGAGATTTAATACATCATTGCTTAGGGACTCAGATTTTATCGAATTCTTTAAAAAAGAGTGGACAATATTCTGTGAAATAAATGACCAGCCTGACATCTTTACCTTTGTTCTTTGGGAGGTGGCAAAAGCAGTCATGCATGGTAAAATCATTTCCTATTCTTCACACAAGAAAAAAAACAGGAGAGAGCTCTTGAAATAGAATTAGAAGAAAAATTTAAAGCCTTGTTGTTAGCTCATGCCGCCTCCCGAGAGGAACACCTGTTAAGAGAGTCAAGAAAACTAAAACTACAATTAAATGATTTACTTGACACTAAAATACAATTTCAGCTACAGAGATTAATCTTGGAGAACTTTGAACATAGCAATAAATCCAGCAAATTCCTAGCAAACCAACTCAAACAAAATATCATCATTAAAGGACTCCAATGGGAAAACAACCTGTGTCACAGAAGAAATAAATGATACATTTAGGGATTTCTTTAAAAATTGTATTCATCACAGATTAACTCATCTAACTCTGGTATTGATGCGTTTTTGAGCACAGTTGACCTTTCCAAAATTAAATAAGGAAAAAGTAACGGCTCTGGAATCACCCATTTCAATGGAGGAACTTCAAGAAGCCCTTAAACACATGGCCAACAGGAAAGCTTCAGGACCAAATGGGTTTCCTACATAATTCTACAAAGAATTCTGGCCAGAGTTCACACCAGTATTCTACAGAATGCTTATTGAAATTAAGAAAACTTCCATTTTCCCTCCTAATATGAACTGTGCAAATATTAGCCTCCTTCTCAAACCACACAAAGACCCTGCACTTCCATCTAGCTATCGTCCAATATCACTTATAAACGCAGATCTAGAAATTATCTGCAAGGTACCGGCTAGAAGGTTTGGAAAAATAACACCTCACATTATACACCCTGATCAAACTGGGTTTAATAAGGGCCGACACTCCACTTTCAACACAAGCAGACTAATTAATTTGATAGATTACTGTAACAGTCAGAACAGAGATGCCATAATTGTCTCCTTAGATGCAGAAAAAGCATTTGACAGGGTAAATTGGAAATTTCTCTTCACTACATTACAAAAATTTGGGATCGGGGATTATTTTCTAAATTGGATGGAATTATTTTACGGTTCACCCAGTGCCTGTGTTAGAACAAATTATTTAACTTCTCCAAGCTTCCCTCTCCAAAGGGGCACCAGACAGGGTTGTCCACTCTCCCCTTCCCCTTTTGCCATATTTATTGAGCCACTTGCAGTCGCAATTCGGCAAAACAATAGTATTAGACTAATTAAAACAGCAAATGTGAACCATAAGAGAAGCCTTTATGCTGATGATGTATTACTTTTCCTTCAAAGTGCACAAATTTCTCTCTTAGAGACAATAACACTCATAAATTCTCAAATATGTCACACTACTCTATTAATTGGAACAAATCAACTGTTTTACCTATGAATTTGGAATTTCAGAGGATGTTAACTTCCCTGCTACAATCAGGGAACATTAAGTACCTAGTTATCAATATCCCAGCCAGGCTGTCTGATCTGACACAGCTAAATCATATTCCCCTAATCAAAACAATAGAGGATGATCTCACTCGATGGAGGAGTCTACCCATATCAAGAGTAGCAACAGTAAAAATTAATTATATTTTCTCAGTGGTCCCAACCCAACCTCCCCTGGCCTGGCTCAAATCATTAGACTCTAGCATCTCCAAATTTCTATGGAAAACTAAACCTATCAGGTTCAGGGTACAGAAGATCCAATAATTAAGAGATACACAGGGAGCTTTCTGAATCAACGTTGTTTCACCTAAAAGAGGTCTAAACTGGGAAATCAAATTGGGCAGCAAAGGTAGAATTAAGGAATAGGCAAACCCAGTAGTTGGGATACGGAACAATAATCAAAACACATGGAATTCATACGGAAGATACGCTGGACTGCTCACTCAGAAGACAAGACAATCTGGCACAGGAGGAAAGGAACACAGGGGTTAAATACACAAGGGAGAGGTGAAACACATTAGGGAGGAGAAGTAATCACACACACCTGAGGGACAAGACTTGACAGGACATGGGGAATAGATACAACAGAATTTCAAAATAAGATGGGATGAATGACCCTAACAGACAGACACTTGATACTAGTGGACCCTGACAAAACCACTATGTATAAGTATAAAAATTCTGCAAAAGACTAAATATCAACAGGGGTTTGGAATTACCAAATTTTCATAACTACTACCTGGCCAATAGACTACAATATATACTAGAATGGATCAAGCAGGGTCCATTAGTCCAAGCATGGTTACATATTTTATTAGTCCCATTATCAGACAACATAGCTGCTTCAAAAGTATTAAGATTAGCACCTCCGTTACAGGCTGGTGGGAATTTTTTTAAACAAATAGGTCTTCACTCATCCCTTGCAAACTCACGCCTATCTGGAATGATCCTGACATCCTGCGAAACAAAAAATCTATAAACTTTACAACATGGAATGACAAAGGGATAAGACATCTAGAGCATATCCTCCAAGGAAATGACTTCATCCAATCTAATGAATTTATAGCAATATATGGTCTCAATAAAAAAAATTCCTGGAATATCTTGAACTGAAATCTAGAATTAAGCAAGGTTTAACCTTAGCCAATTGGATTTAGAGCTATTTAATTCAGGACAGTCTAAAATAGATAGATCGCTATATCTTCCTACTTCCAAATGGGAGAAAGACCTATCCATCAGTCCAGATTCTAATTTTTGGATACAAATTTGTTACAATACCTTCAAAATGAGCCAAAATGCCAACTTACAACTCATAAAAATACAAGGTTTTACACAGAATGCACTATACAGGACAAAGGATGTTCAAACTGGGTCTCACACAAACAAACATCTGTTCAGTCTTCACGGCTGGCTCACCAGACAGTTATATGCATGCTCTTTGGCCTGTCTTTGTTACAATACCTTCAAAATGAGCCAAAATGCCAACTTACAACTCATAAAAATACAAGGTTTTACACAGAATGCACTATACAGGACAAAGGATGTTCAAAAACAAGTCTTACATTCTCCATCCAGAAAACCATCCTCATAAATTGGAAATCAAAAGAGAGCTTAAGTATAACTCAATAGGATCTTTTTATTAGACCACATCTCCATGTAGAGAATGTCTGCGTGTTCAAAAAATAAGTCAGAAGAATTTGAGCAGATCTTTTCCCCAATAATTAAATTCATAGCGTAGTGTCGCTGGGGGGTTGGGCCTTTGCCACCCTGGCCTCTGGGCTGGTGGGGGCAGGTCGTGGCCAGTGT